>JAWDGP010000802.1:55000-95000 GCA_033675545.1 Elysia crispata | reverse complement strand
ATTTGCTTTCGCATCACTTGGAATTAACGAAGATGTATTGCCAGCTGGAGTGTACTTCTTTAGAATTAATGGCTCTGAGTGCCATAGAATTTGACATCTTCATCTAAATGGTACAGATGAAAAACCTAGGTTCGCACAAATATACATTCATGACACAGAGCATGGAATGCAGAACAGATTGCGCTGAAATCCTCAAATGCAACGTAATATCCATTTCCAGAGTTACAAGCAGGTGATAGTGCAGGAGAACAGGAAAAGGACATTAAAATGGGACTACGTGCTGATTCCGACTGCATCAGAAGTAGCTGTCCCACTAGGAACAAATACAGGGAATATTATTTTCATACCACGCATTACTCTTACAACAGCTCACGACAGTAAGCTCCCATTCAAACTCGGTAGGAGACAGTTTCCCTTGAAGCAGTCTTATGCAATGACCATCAACAAGTCGCAAGGACAAACATCTATCTGCCTCAACCAGTGTTCACACATTGTCAGCTCTACGTGGCGATGTCAAAGGTAACATGTTGTAATGGTCTACATTTCACATTTGGAAAACCAATGAAAATGCAGGCCAAACAGATAAAGTGGTGTACCAGTCAGCTCTCATTTAATGATGGTGAGTCTTTACATTTTTTTTCCTCAGGAAATCTCTGCGATTTCGCGGGAATTCCACTAGAAATACTAATAATAGTAATAACAATAATAACAATAACAACAGCTATAATAATAATAATAATAATAATAATAATAATAATAATAATAATAATAATAATAATAATAATAATAATAATAATAATAATAATAATAATAATAATAATAATAATAACAATAACATTAACAATAATAACAACAACAACAACAACAACAACAACAACAACAACAACAACAACAACAACAACAACAACAATAATAATAATAATAATAATAATAATAATAATAATAATAATAATAATAATAATAATAATAATAATAATAATAATAATATAATAATAATAATAACAATACTACTACTACTACTACTACTACTACTACTACTACTACTACTACTACTACTACTACTACTACTACCACTACTACTACAACTACCGCTACTACTACTTCTACTTCTACTACTACTACTACTGCTATTACAACTACTACTACTACTATATCTACTACTATTACTACTACTACTACTACTACCACCACTACTACTACTACTACTACCACAACTACTACTACCACTACTACTACCACTACTACTACTACTACTACTACTAGTACTACTACTACTACTACTAATAATAATAATAATAATAATAATAATAACAACAACAACAACTACTACCACAACTGCTACTTCTACTACTACTACTACTACTACTACTACTACTACTACTACTACTACTACTACTACTACTACTACTACTATTAATACTTCTACTACTACTACCACTACTACTACTAATAATAATACCACATCCACTACTACTACTACTACTACTACTACTACTACTACTACTACTACTACTACTACTACTACTACTACTACTACTAATAATAATAATACTACTAATACTACTACTACTACTAATAATACAGTAAATGCTATTACGACTACTACGACACTACTATTATTACTACTACTACTACTACTACTACTACTACTACTACTACCACTACTACTACCACTACTACTACTACTACTACTACTACTACTACTACTACTACTACTACTACTACTACTACTACTACTACTACTACTACTACTACTACTACTACTACTACTACTACTACTACTACTACTACTACTACTACTACTACTACTACTACTACTAATAATAATAATAATAATAATAATAATAATAATAAATGATAATAATAAATAGTACAAGGGGGGTCTAGAAGTCTTTGGTCTGACTTGGAAAGAACAATGGTAGAGTATTGAAATTTTGTCAACCTGTAGATTTTTTCTTGCAACGAGGGACGCAAATTTCCTGGACATTCCAATGGTAATAAGGCAATTTTTATCACTTTATTGAAACCAAAGTAAAAAAAAAGTAGTTTGTTTTTCTTTGCTGAAACTGCATCATGGAGACGGTTGATGTCGCTATGTTATTAATTTTTTTTTAAGTTGCAAGGAAAATCTTCTTCTAGTATTTTTTTTTAATGAAAAGGTCCAAGTTTATGGGGACAAAACGTATGTCCTCGATATAATACTGCAACATACTGAGTACGAAAATCTAAAACTAGGTTCACGTTGGTGGTGTTTGAAGATCATGCAAGGTGCCCACCTTTTATGGTAACTGAAGATAATATTGCTACAGTGAAGAAAATGATTCTACAAGATCAATACAAACTGCCAGGCAGCATTTAAGTGAAACTGGAATCAGTGCAGGGTCAATTGAACTGGTTCTCCATAACCATCTCAACATGGACAAGGTTTCTGGGCGGTGGGTACCTCGCCTTTTGTCCCTTGAGCAAAACAAGCAGGTGGTTAAGTCCTGCAAAACTCTCCTTCGAGTGGAGTCTAATGACTTTGCTTTAAAATCATGACGCAGAACAAAAATGTCCTCCATGCAATGAAAAAACTCTCACATCTTTCACCAATAAAAAACAAAGGTGACACTATCAAGAGGAAAGATCACGGGGTCGTGTTTCTGGGATTGTGAAAGTACGATTATGACTGAATACCTGGAAAATGGACAAACTATCACACGTGACTTGGTATAAAATTGCAGTCCAAATTGGTCAAAGAAAGGCGTGAAAAATTCAGTAATGGGATCCTTATACTGCGTGACAAAACGTCTTGGCACAGGGCAGGGCAAGCAGTCCAGACCGCAGAACAGTGCGGCTTTCAAATCCTACCACACCTGGCTTATCCACCAGACTCACCCCCCTCATATGTTTTTGTCAGTTCCTAGTTGGGAAAAAAAATCTCTCAGAAAACGTCGTTTCCATGACGACGAGGATGCCATGTAAGCTGTGGAAGACTGGCTAGGGGCCTATTATTGGTCCTTTAATTCTCAAGGACTTCTGAAGGTTAAAAAGAGGTTGCATATAACTTCATGGTGACTAGATTGGGAAATAAAGACGTGTGACAAATTATAAAGCTCTATCTTTATTGCTTCATATCTAGATCAATGCCTTCTTGAACCCCTCTCTCTCTCTCTCTCTCTCTCAACCCTCCCCCCCCTCACACACACACACACCGCACTAATAACGAAAAATTAATCAATTAATCATCGCTTCTTCAGGTATGGAATTGCTTTTCCAAGCTATCGTTACATTAATACTATCGTAATAGTCACAAAAACCCTCACAGAAAACTAGATTTATATTACCCGCTAGGTTTGATGCCCATAAAGCTTTAACTGGATCACGTTTAGTTTATTTTTAGTTTTATGAAATACTTCCACATTGTTCTATGTAGGAAATGAACAGACAGTTGTCAGCTTGAGATCAGGATGGTTCTGATTGTATTTGATAAACAGGCTAATTTAGGTCTGGCAAGACTAGCAAGAGCCGTGAGACACCCGTTCTCTGTATTGAGTACAATGATAATGATCTCTGTGGTAGTCTTCTTCTCAAATGGCATGGTAGTTGCATGAACAAATACGTTTCTTCTTCCAGTGTTCACCTCACTTCTCCAATCTTACCGTCTCCTATATTTTAGCCTTTCCTCACACATCCTCTTTCTCTATCTCCTCTTTTAGCCATCCTCCTCCACGAGTCATCTTTTATCTTCCGCTTTTCGCCACCCTCATACCGCAGGGATGCGTTTATCCACTTCAGCGGTCTTTTCATATACCTCTTCCCTCCCCCTTTCCCCTCCCCACCAGACGTTGGTGCCCCTAATCTAGTTCAGGAACTAGATCTATCTGTGTGACGGCTAGTGCTCACAACCTTGGTGAATAATCTAATTCAGGAACTAGATCTATCTGTGTGACGGCTAGTGCTCACAACCTTGGTGAATAATCTAATTCAGGAACTAGATCTATCTGTGTGACGGCTAGTGCTCACAACCTTGGTGAATAATCTAGTTCAGGAACTAGATCTATCTGTGTGACGGCTAGTGCTCACAACCTTGGTGAATAATCTAGTTCAGGAACTAGATCTATCTGTGTGACGGCTAGTGCTCACAACCTTGGTGAATAATCTAGTTCAGGAACTAGATCTATCTGTGTGACGGCTAGTGCTCACAACCTTGGTGAATAATCTAGTTCAGGAACTAGATCTATCTGTGTGACGGCTAGCGCTCACAACCTTGGTGAATAATCTAGTTCAGGAACTAGATCTATCTGTGTGGCGGCTAGTGCTGACAACCTTGGTGAATAATCTAGTTCAGGAACCAGATCTATCTGTGTGGCGCATAGTGCTCACAACCTTGGTGAATATTCTAGTTCAGGAACTAGATCTATCTGTGTGGCGGCTAGTGCTCACAACCTTGGTGAATAATCTAGTTCAGGAACTAGATCTATCTGTGTGGCGGCTAGTGCTGACAACCTTGGTGAATAATCTAGTTCAGGAACTAGATCTATCTGTGCGACGGCTAGCGCTCACAACCTTGGTGAATAATCTAGTTCAGGAACTAGATCTATGTGTGTGACGGCTAGCGCTCACAACCTTGGTGAATAATCTAGTTCAGGAACTAGATCTATCTGTGGGGCGGCTAGTGCTCACAACCTTGGTGAATAATCTAGTTCAGGAACTAGATCTATCTGTGTGACGGCTAGCGCTCACAACCTTGGTGAATAATCTAGTTCAGGAACTAGATCTATCTGTGTGACGGCTAGCGCTCACAACCTTGGTGAATAATCTAGTTCAGGAACTAGATCTATCTGTGTGACGGCTAGTGCTCACAACCTTGGTGAATAATCTAGTTCAGGAACTAGATCTATCTGTGTGGCGGCTAGTGCTCACAACCTTGGTGAATAATCTAGTTCAGGAACTAGATCTATCTGTGTGACGGCTAGTGCTGACAACGTTGGTGAATAATCTAGTTCAGGAACTAGATCTATCTGTGTGACGGCTACTGCTGACAACCTTGGTGAATAATAAGCTAACGATAATCTTGGCAAAACGGGTTAATTTACAGCCAGTTTTTGTGAAACTGTTTGATTTTACTCTGCAATACGATGATTAGTTTTGTTAGTATTTGGTCGATATATATTGAGCTGCTTATAAAAGTTTTGTTCTAGAGTTAAGAATCAGAATCTTACAAGCTTCATGTGTGCATTTTGAAACTCATTTTTTTAAGTATCTATTTTTTTGTGTGTTTGTAAATGTTGTGGGTAATTATTGTGTTGGAACATTCGTACAAATTTACACATGGATTAAAAAAAAATAATAAAAAAGCACTTTGATTTTTTTTATACACATCCCTAAAAGGCAAAGAAAAGATTAAAATTTTTTTATGTGTTTCTTTTGACATGTCTATAAAACTTCATGTCAATAAAACCTCATCTTTTGTTTTTATGTTGGTTTTTTTTTATGTTTTCTTTCCATCGTTTTCATCTTTTTCTTACATCTACGACTCACTTGCCCTCTTTATCTACCGCTTTCTCTCTCTCTCTCTCTCTCTCTCTCTCTCTCTCTCTCTCTCTCTCTCTCTCTCTCTCTCTCTCTCTGATTATATATATATATATATATATATATATATATATATATATATACCCACACATACACAACCCTTGGTTATTATTAGCATTTTTTTCTCTTAATTTCCCGTCTTTATAAAAATGTGTCTCTCTCCTTTTCTGTCTGCTCCTCTCTCTGTCCCTCCCTTCCGCTCTCCAAACGTCAGGATAACTATATCTGTAACGACTTACGTGTCACACAAACTCCTGCACAGCGCTCTGATCTCTGACTGCATGTCGTCTGCTGCCGAGTCTGCTGGGGCGGTGTTCACCACGTGACTCACCACAAGGACAGCCAGCATTGCCATGGTTACAGCGCAGGTCTGGGACTGATGCATTATGGGTTGAGCTGGAAATACAGGTGTAAAAGTTATTCCCACTGTGGAGACTAAAGAAATTTGAAAAACACATTTTATTGCAATATAAAGCATTTCTACAGCAAACAACTTTGCAACAATGTTAAAGCCAGATTGTTTTTTGTTTTTTTTTTTGTTTTGTTTTAATTTTAATTTTAATTTTAATTTTAATTTTAATTTTAATTTTAAAGGTCGACAAGGATCCTTTTATTAATGTCTTCCTTGGTGCTCTGAAACTTTTGTGAGAGGTTGGCATCTAATAGACATTTTGACCGTCTACGCTCTTGAACAGTTGTGAAGTGGGTTTGGTTGATATAACTCATCCGCAGCAAAGGAATCTCATATCTTTGTTTGGGACATGAGACAAAACGTGCGGATCTGGCGCATACGATAGGACACCGTCATCTTACTGATCAAGAGTGTGGGGGCTTGAACAAGCAGAATGTTCCTGCCGCTACCAGACTGGACGCTCTAACCTCTCACCACTAGCGCTCCGTGGCCTACAGGTGTAGCCTGCTAACATGTTTGGACTGTGAGCTATTAATGTTCACTTCAAGAACTTTAAAAATTAAAGTTTGATGGACATAATTTGTATTTTTTTAAAGTTCGTCCTAATCAGTTTTGTGAGTCATCAGTTTTACTGGCATTTACTGGCAATTGTTGCATTTTATAGTAAGCAAGAGAAATCAATGTCAGTGTGTTGGTCTTTTCGGAAAATATCCTATGCCTGTGTCATTGTGTATCCACACATCTGCTGTTTGACTTGGTCTCAGCTTATGACGTACATAGCTTGATGTCGAAGCATAAACTGAGATCCGGGGAGGGGGTTTCATTTCATCTTTTTTTCTAATCAGCCACAGCGCCAGGCTGAGAGGAAAACTCTCCATTCACAAGCGGTAACCGAATCGTGTCTTACTGCGCTACTTGATTAAAAGGAAATATGGCCGAGACCAAGGAAGAAGCTAAGATAACTATTGTATTATTAAAATAGTTCGACTAATCTACAAAGCAGATTAAGCTTACTGAGACACGGAGGCAAATACTAGTATAACAATGATCTTAGAATTCTAGCAGTCGACCTCGTGGAGAACTAGTCAAATTCAATCAACAACCGTATTTTCTTTTCCTCATAGCAAATCGCTATCGAATTATTAAAAAAATTGGTTTGATTAAACAATTAGTACAACTAATGCTGTTAATAATAACGTGGAAAAAAAATACGCATTTGTAAAATTTATGATGGTGTAACGAGCACAGCTCGTGCTACGAGACAAATTACTGGCCGCCGATAAGAAATGCCTGAACTGGTCGGCGGTCAGCTCTATCGATGTGAGTTTTGAACGCCTGTCACAGGCGGAGAACGTGCCAGAAAGGTGAGAGCTACTTGAGAAGCCGACATAGAATTCAGACTGTTTTTCACAACTCGGAGAAAGACATAATTATCTAGCTGTGAAATAATTTCGATGCCACCTTAAAGGCTCAGCGATATAGGTTACCAGAGCAATACATAATTCTTCACGCAATTCACAAAACATAACAGATGAAGGGCTTTACGATTCCTTGAAGACACTTTGACCTTGCGGTTAGTATGTTCTGTCAAAGGATCAATTAAAGAAGCAATACTAGACGTCTTGAAGGAACATTAAGACGCAGCAAACTTCCATTGCGTGGCTTCACAGAGCAGCGCTAATTACTCTTTCACACTATTAGAGACTTGAGTGGGAACATTCACAGTAGTCGCGCGATGGAAGTAAAGAACTTAACTGGGCAAACCAAGAACAATGATTATGCAGATCGTAAAGATACGACAGATAGCAGGAAAGAAAACTGGATATAGCAGTGTCACGTTTGACTTTTCTCGCTCCAATGCGGGGATTTGATATAGCCCGTCCTCAACACCGTGATGTCAGCGTTTTCTGTAAACAAACCTTCAGCCCCCGTCAAGCAGGACGCGACCCACAAGATGACACCCTAAATGTACCCACCGACGTGGGACTAGAACCTACGAGGACAGTCCTTGCGGATATACGGGCGGACGCTTTAACCTATAACCACCGCCGCTCCAGAGTGTGTGTGTGACCCTATGGTGGGTCTTGCCTGTAAACAACCGAACAACAGTTGGTGGGGACCAGGGTTTACCATCTCTGATTCGAGACAAAATGTCACGTGGGACAGGTTTCAGATTCATTTCCTATCACATACATTACATTTTCCTGATTCTCTTCATTTTTTTTTTAATCCTCGTCTAGAGCTATCTCCAATTTGCAACTGTGTGAATTTTAACCAAAGAAAAGAAATTGACAGTTTAATGCTGCTTCGAACCAATCAGAGAAGAGAAAAAGCCGGAAGTATGCAGCTAAGTTCCGAGCAGCGCCAGACATCACACCAAGCAGTGAGTTTGTATACAATGCATTATTCCAAATACGAGCAAGGCTGCCCTACGTCATTAATAATTTTTAAAATATCCGAGACAACTTGGCGATTCAGCGTGGGAGTAACCAATGTTGATCAGAATCAGAGTAAAATAGTTGTTTGGAGGACAGGCCGCCACGACTTGTTTTTCCTATCGCTAGACGCGAACGATGGGTTCACAAGAACTTTATTCTGTTACTAGAACCTAATGTTTACACGCCCGGTGTATACTGTCAACTAGTGGGCTTTATCTCTTAGGCTGTTTCTCTCGATAACTAATGAACCATGTGGGAGCAAAGAGAGGATTCAACATTGAATCAGCCAATAGCCACAAGTTGTTTGTAAACTGGGCACTGCTTTAACAGGTCTTTTCAAACGTGGAGTTTTGACAACGGGAGAGGAGGGACGCACGTAATGAAACTTTCAAAGCCCTGTATTGAAAAGTTGTCGAACTGTAATTTGCTTCCCTGGGGGAAAGAGATAAATAGGTACTGTTAATATGAAGATGCTATTGAAAAATCAACTTTAAAGAATAAAGCTAATCAGTATGATTTGAAACTATTTCTCCTTGTTGGTCTACATTTTCATAGGGCACGGTAACTCATAGTTAAACTAACACTATTGCAGCGTTCGGTAGAATCCAAACAGGACTTCAAATATTTTGGTTTTATACGGAGTAATCCCTAGGATAGAACATTATTATTGATAACCATTAGATCTTTTTCAGTAGGTCTGAGTGTCACATATTTAATATTTTAAATCAACAAATGGTTAAGTATGCAATGTCTAGAATGTTTGAAACAAAAATAATACATTATGATATAAATATCAGCGGGGCAGTAGTGGGAGTGGATCCCCAGTAAGTTGTCTACAAGTTTATGTTTCAAAGCTTTAAACACTTCGAGTGCAGCTCTTATTTAGTGAGATAAAAGTTTAAGGTTTGTAAGAAATGTTGTTATTTACAGTAAAGAGAATTTAGGGCTTTGATAGCTTTTTGAATTTACAGTCATACTAGTTTAAGGCTTTTCATGTATTCACAGCCATAGCAATTTACGGCTTTCGGTAGGTCTTTGTATTTACAGTTATACCAATTTAAGGCTTTTGATAGGTTTTTTGGTATTTATTGTAATAAAAGTTAAATGCTTGCATGGTTGAATTGTGTTTATCGCTTCTCTTTCGAAGCATTTATATTCCCACCACGGATAATATGTCGTTTTGTTAATGCAATGTAAAGATATTCACATTAAGTGCAACTATAAGTATTACATATTCGTGAGTATAAACAGTATCGGTTTTCATATCATTGTAAAATGTATGAGTGTGCGTGTCACAATGGAAATTATGAGGTTGGGATTAGTGTATAAAGTATAATTATTGTGGAAACCAAGGATGTTAAGGATAGTTTAGGAAGTATGGGTGTTCGTGTTAGTATAGAAACTATGGGCGTTTCTGTTAATCCAAAAAAGCATGCGTGTTCATGTTTAGTTTATATAATATAGGTGTTCCGATTAGTGTGTAAAGTATGGGTGTTTGGGTTAGTGTGTACAGTATGGATGTTAGGGTTTGTGTCTCACATATGGCTGCTCGGGTTAGTATATATAGTATGGATGTTTGGGTTAGTGTGTACATTATGGGTGTTAGGGTTTGTGTCTCACATATGGCTGCTAGGGTTAGTATATATAGTATGGGTGTTTGGGTTAGTGTGTACATTATGGATGTTAGGGTTTGTGTCTCACATATGGCTGCTCGGGTTAGTATATATAGTATGGGTGTTTGGGTTAGTGTGTACAGTATGAATTTTAGGGTTTGTGTCACACATATGGCTGCTAGGGTTAGTATATATAGTATGGGTGTTTGGGTTAGTGTGTACAGTATGGATGTTAGGGTTTGTGTCTTACATATGGCTGCTCGGGTTAGTATATATAGCATGGGTGTTTGGATTAGTGTGTACAGTATGAATTTTAGGGTTTGTGTCACACATATGGCTGCTCGGGTTAGTATATATAGTATGGGTGTTTGGGTTAGTGTGTACAGTATGAATTTTAGGGTTTGTGTCTCACATATGGCTGCTAGGGTTAGTATATATAGTATGGGTGTTTGGGTTAGTGTGTACAGTATGGATGTTAGGGTTTGTGTCTCACATATGGCTGCTAGGGTTAGTATATATAGTATGGGTGTTTGGGTTAGTGTGTACAATATGGATGTTAGGGTTTGTGTCACACATATGGCTGCTCGGGTTAGTATATATAGTATGGGTGTTTGGGTTAGTGTGTACAGTATGGATGTTAGGGTTTGTGTCTCACATATGGCTGCTAGGGTTAGTATATATAGTATGGGTGTTTGGGTTAGTGTGTACAGTATGGATGTTAGGGTTTGTGTCTCACATATGGCTGCTCGGGTTAGTATATATAGCATGGGTGTTTGGGTTAGTGTGTACAATATGGATGTTAGGGTTTGTGTCACACATATGGCTGCTCGGGTTAGTATATATAGTGTGGATGTTTGGGTTAGTGTGTACAGTATGGATGTTAGGGTTTGTGTCTCACATATGGCTGCTTGGGTTAGTATATATAGCATGGGTGTTTGGGTTAGTGTGTACAATATGGATGTTAGGGTTTGTTTCACACATATGGCTGCTCGGGTTAGTATATATAGTATGGGTGTTTGGGTTAGTGTGTACAATATGGATGTTAGGGTTTGTGTCTCACATATGGCTGCTCGGGTTAGTATATATAGCATGGGTGTTTGGGTTAGTGTGTACAATATGGATGTTAGGGTTTGTGTCACACATATGGCTGCTCGGGTTAGTATATAAAGTATGGGTGCTCGGGTCAACGTAGAATGTAAGAGTAATCGTGTTGATGTAGAAAGTATTGGGGTTCGTGACTAAGTCAAGAGTGTAAGTGTTCGAGTTAATGTAAAACTAAATTAATGAAATACATTTAAAGGGATTCGAAACGGACAAGTGCACTTTTTGCAAACCTAGAGACGGATGCGTTATTCCATAGCTACCGATGAGCGAAGGAAGGAAGGAAGGCCATCAAGCCACAACAAGGACGATTCTAATGACAGTAAGACAAATCCCCTCCTCGGCAGCATTAATTATGATCTGTAGATCCTGTGTTCAGCCTTCTCTAATTATCCAGTCCAGCTTTTTTTATCGTTCTAGATAACGAGCTAGATGTCTTGTGATTAGCATGTCTGCTTACCTCGTTAGGCATCCTAGAGACGTGAGTAAACCCCAGTCGTATGATCAGGGACGTCCCTCTAGCTGGTCTATTCTCTAGTAGGTTAGCCTAACCTTACAATAACAAGGGACTTATTGGACAAACAAACGCCGTACTTTTGCAAAAAGATCCGAGGTCTCTGATAGAGACAGTATATGAAGGTTAAAAAAATAGCTGAAAAATTTCCCCTAGATCGAAAGATTCAAATGATAAAAGTGGTATCTCGTGACATCAGAACTTCCGAGGTCAAATTTATATTTGCTGTTTTACCCGTTTTGTTTTGTTTTCTTAATTTTTTTTTGAAAGAAATAAAATTAAAAAAAAAGAAGAAAACAGGCAAAAAAAAGTAAAAGAAAGAAAAAAAGAAAACAAGGACCATCCTACTGTCTGCACAACAATTGTTTACTAAGAGGGTTGTTTGCCATAGGTTTTAGGTTGGGCTTGTTAATTTATTCATCGTAATAAAAAATTCTCTGATTGACTGGATCATTGACTAATATTGGTTGATTGAATAATTTATTGATTGATTCGTTAAGAAACTTATTGACTGATTGATTTGTCGATAGATTAATTGATTGGTAAGTTGGTGAGTTGGTCCACGAATTGGCTAAATGAAGACTAGTCATGTCTTGATCAGTTCACTGTGGGTTGATCGATTTGTTTATCTATAGTAAATGTGCATTATGTAATGACATTACTCATAAAATGCACGTCAAATGACTATGTGTACCATAAAATAAAATAACATTTTAGGCTGCTATGTATGCCAGCATAGAATGTGTTTATTAAGTGTGAGTGAAGCAGAAAAAGCTGGGCCTAAAACTTATTAAAGAAAATCGACTAAGTCTGTCCTTTCCCAATTTGTTTTTTTTTTTTTGTTTTTTGTTTTTGTCTACTGTTTTAAAAGCTTACCAGAAAGCTGTGAATTTTCGCATTATTTGCATCAAAGTGCACTGCCTCTCATGAATTCTTAGCGACGCAGTTATTTAAAATAAAATAATAATAAATGTTGAAAGAAAAATCTGTGAATAGATTCGGATTTTACAAAATTAGTTAAAAATTGCTCTAACCATCGATAGTTCAAATTGGTGCAGATTCTGAAAATAGATTGTGAAAAAGATTGATACTCGATGCAAATAGTTAACAAGTTCGGCAAGAAACTATAAATCTGTTATCATGTGGGTACAAACACACAACTCTGAATTCCTGCAAGGCAGAGCAATTGCAGGCTCGTATTTATTTATTAATTTTTTCTTGTACCTGGACTGTCTCGTAATGCGCTTTTAGAAAGTTCTCCCACTAGGTTGGGGAAACACGGAAAATGAAATATTCTCCAGTATTGAAATCTGATCCAAGTTATGTACTCAAGAAAGCACAAAATCCGAAGTTTAGAGAGAATTAGGAATGAGAAGCCTTTGGTGTGATGCTGCTGAATCTGTTTCAGAATTAACGAGCAATTAAAAAAAAAATAGCAAAAAATATTACATAGTTTTAAATAAGTGAATTGCTTTTTTTCTTGAACCAAATGAACTCAAAAACAAGACTCTGTTGTCCCTCAACCACGAACTATTTTCATCTAAAATCTTCGATCTGTTGCGGACACGTAATATTTTGTTTCTCTTGTTTCCAGACAGAAAAAAACAACCCACGAGTATTGTCCTTACTTTCTCCACATTGACAGGGAGCATTTAGTATTTATTTTGTTAATTTTTATTATTTTCTGTAAAACCCACAGCACTGTGAATCGACATGTCTCTATGCCAATTGACTTATTAAGTATGAGGAGGTTCTGAATGCTACTTTGTCTTAAGTGCATCTTCCAAAGAAACCTTTTGTATAAGACTAAGTCGGGCTATTTTGTCTTAAGTACATTTATATAGAGATTGGCAGCGCTAGCATGAAACCTGTGACCAAAACAGTCCACAACATCACATTAACTTATCAATCTAATATAGAAGTAGGACTATTTATCAAAATGTTGAGTCTGAAAATTTCAACTATGGATATCTCAAAAGTAAGGTTATAGCAAAGAAAAAACAAAGTTGAAATTAAAACGTATAGTCACCTAAAAATAGTTTCTTTTTTTTTTCTTTTTTTTCATTTATTTATTTTGTTTTTCTCTGTAACCTCTTTTATCACAGGCTGGTTGAAGAAAACTGGCCTGTGAATGCCTGATTCCCAAGTCTAAAGAGCAAAACTTGAATTCCAATAAAACTGGCCGCATTACTGAAAAGGCTACACACTCATAATATAGAGCCTCGTCTTTGTAAACCTCTATCGGAAATCGTTGATAGTTTCCATGTTTCCTTGCTAAGACTGTAAATCAAACAAGGAGCAGACTCCATGCGACTAGATTTTTAAGAAAAAGAAAGCTGGATGGTGGATTTAAAACACAGTAAATATTTTCGAGAAGTGTCAAAGCGTTTACACAGGCAAATCTTTCCACCCTGTCTCAGAATAGAATAAGTACACATGCACTTAAATTAATGCCCCGTTTTTTGTTTTTTTTTTCAATAAAATTGCATGTCTTCTTCTTCTTCTTCTTCTTCTTCTTCTTCTTCTTCTTCTTCTTCTTCTTCTTCTTCTTCTTCTTCTTCTTCTTCTTCTTCTTCTTCTTCTTCTTCTTCTTCTTCTTCTTCTTCTTCTTCTTCTTCTTCTACTACTACTACTACTACTACTACTACTACTACTACTACTACTACTACTACTACTACTACTACTACTACTACTACTACTACTACTACTACTACTACTACTACTACTACTACTACTACTACTACTACTATACTACTACTACTACTACTACTACTACTACTACTACTACTACTACTACTACTACTACTACTACTACTACTACTACTACTACTACTACTACTACTACTACTACTACTACTACTACTACTCTTCTTCTTCTTCTTCTCCCTCTCGCTATCTTAAAATCTTAAGGGCTACCTGTTATTTTCAAAATTTTCATGCACCCTTTTATTTAATAGCCACTTTTTATTCCTTGCAAACAGTGGAAATAATAATGCTTCTATGTGGTTGTCAAGGTTCACAATCAGAATCATACTTTATAAAGCACATACATTTTTCATATGATATAACAAAATGCAACAAAATAAGACAATATTTCTTAAATCGGATGAAGAGGTTAAAAGCTATCATTTCTAAATTAAACTTGAGCGAGAGCTGGTTCTGTAATGTTTTGTCAATTAAAATCACATGAGTTTTAAACCTGGTACTTGTCGTCATGCCATGTTGACCAATATTCAATCCGTCATGAGACTGAGTTTTCGATCAGATTTGATGGATTTGAGCGAGTACGGGTCAGTGAGGTCATAATCCTCAGATGATAGGTGTGTCTGTACTTGGAAATGCTCTCTGTCTTGCCTTTTTTTCTTTCTATCTCTTTCATTCCGTCTCTCCCTCCCTCCCTCCCTCCCCCCCCTCTCTCTCTCTCTCTCTCTCTCTCCCTCTCTCTCTCTCTCTCTCTCTCTCTCTCTCCCTTTCCCTCTCTCTGTATATATGTCTATACGTATTATATATATATATGTATATATATATATATATATATATATATATATATATATATATATATATATATATATATATATGTATATACAATCTTTCGCCCTCTTTCTCTCTGTCTCCCTCTGCGTTTCAGAGAAGGGCAGACATGCAGATTGAGACATGAAGCAAACAAAGTGAGATATCCAGTGTCAAGATGCGAGACATGCCGCTGCCCTCGATCGAAAACAAGGATCAACACTACGTCAAATCTCACATCACTTAAGAAGGAAAAAATAACGGAAGAAGAAAACCATCATTTTAATTCTTTGTGCTGCTGTGAAAACTGCACTAACTTGTGAGAATGTAGGCTTCACACTGGGCTTTCAGTCCATGGCGACCCGAGTTGACCAAACCTACGCAGGTTACAAACACACGTACACACACATATATACACGTATATAGTCATATAGACAGACCGGTGGGAAGGTAGCTACATAGTTACACATCATGGCATTGATATCTTTGTTTTTTTTGTTTTTTTTTTGTTGTTTATTTGTTTTTTTTTAGTAATGGTGTTGATGTTACTTTTGTTGTTGATGTTGCTGCACAACTATTTCTTCTTGTTCTTGATCTTGTTCTTCTTGTTCTTGTTCTTGTTCTCGTTTTTCTTTTTCTTGTTCTTCTTGTTCTTGTTCTTGTTCTTCTTATCTTTATAATATAATTATTAATCACTATTATTATGGATACTCTCTGTTCCTCTTACTCTGACTCTCTGTCTCTCTCTCTCTCTCTATCTATCTCTCTTTGAAACATAATACACGAACGTACTATCTCTCTGTGAAACTTTAAATACACGAATATACCCTCTTTCCCTGTAACATATACTCTAGAACATAATTCATGAACATTCTGACCCTCTCTCTCTGTCTCTCTGTCTCTCTTTCTCTCTGTCTCTCTCTGTCTCTGTCTCTCTCTCTCTCTCTCTCTCTCTCTCTCTCTCTCTCTCAGTTATATATTATATGAACATTCTGTTTATGTCTATTCTGTAACATACATGAACAAGCTCTCTCTGTGTAACATAATACACGATCACAATCTCTGTGTCTTTCCTTCAGTTACATAATACATGAACATAACCTCTCTCTCTAGTCTGTAACATAATAGTTTACTCTCTCTCTCTCTCTCTCTCTCTCTCTCTCTCTCTGTCTGTCTGTTCAGCATAACCATGAACATACTCTCTCATTGTTAAATAATACATGAAGATACACACTCTTTCTATCTCTCACTGTAACATAATACACAAATGTATTCTCTCCGCAAAATAATTTATGGACATATTCTCTCTCACTGTAACATAATACACCAACATACTCTCTCTCACTCTCTCACTCTCTTTCGCTCTGTTGGTCTCTATCTCTCTCTCTCTCTCTATCTCTGTGCAACGTATTACTGATTATCACAGCACACAAGCACACTTTGTTCAAGGTTTTCAGGGTGAACGCACCCTTCCTCTCATTAAGAGTCCTCATATGGTCTGATTCCTTTTGAAAGGCAACTCATATTCCATAAACCTAGACTAGAAATACCGTATTTATCGGGTTGAACCAACACACTGGAATTATTACTTTAAAACACTCAGGAAACGTCGATCTACCAAAGCACTCTCTCTGTCTCTTACAAAAAGTTTCTCTCTCTCCCTCTCTCTAACTCTCTGTGTATCTATGAATCCGATTGCCTCTCTTCCTATATCTTTTATTTTGAAATTCCTTTCAGAGTATAATTTCTATGTTTTCTCCTTCTTTTTCAATCCCTCTCTTGTTCTCTCTCTCTCTCTCTCTCTCTCTCTCTCTCTCTCTCTCTCTCTCTCTCTCTCTCTATCTCTTGTTCTCTCTCTATTTATCTTACTCTTTCTCTTGTTCTCTTTTTCTATGTCTGTCTGTCTGTCTGTCTATCTGTCTCTGTCTCTGTCTCTGTCTCTCACTCTCTCTCTCTATCTCTTTCTCTCTCCCTCTCTCTTTGTTAAGTTACTTCTTTTCATCTCTCTTTTCTCCTCTTTTTCTTCGACATTTGTCCCATTAACAGAACTCGCAATGCTTGAACTACAATGTTCTTTCCTCCAACCTTTTCCTGTGAAGTCAATAAGGAGAAATGCCTCACTAGCTGTAAGCAGAGATCGGGAAAAGGAAAGCTAAAAAAAATGGGCTCTCGCAGAATACATCACTCAAAGAGCTCTTGGGTTATGCATCACTAAAAGAACTTTTCTAGAATACACGACTAAAAGGATTTTTGTAGAATTCATCAATAAAGGGGTTTTGTAAAATACATGACTAAAAGAACTTTTATAGAATACACGACTAAAAGGATTTTTTTGCAGAATTTAGGAATAAAGGGGTTTTGTAAAATACATGACTAAAAGAGCTTTTCTAGAATACACGACTAAAAGGATTTTTCTAGAAGTCATCAATAAAAGGGGTTTTGTAAAATACATCACTAAAAGAACTTTTCTAGAATACACGACTAAAAGGATTTTTTGTAGAATTAAGCAATAAAGGGGTTTTGTAAAATACATGACTTAAAAGAGCTTTTCTAGAAAACTTGACTAAAAGGATTTTTGAAGAATTCATCAATAAAGGGGGTTTTGTAAAATAGATCACTAAAAGGACTTATGTAAAGTATATCACTAAAAGGACTTATGTAAAGTATATCACTAAAGGACTTATGTAAAGTATATCACTAAAGGACTTATGTAAAGTATATCACTCAAGGACTTATGTAAAGTATATCACTAAAGGACTTATGTAAAGTATATCACTAAAGGACTTATGTAAAGTATATCACTAAAGGACTTATGTAAAGTATATCACTAAAAGGACTTATGTAAAGTATATCACTAAAGGACTTATGTAAAGTATATCACTAAAAGGACTTATGTAGAGAACACCACTAAAAAGGACTTATGTAGACATCACCACTAAAAAGGACTTATGTAGACATCACCACTAAAAAGGACTTATGTAGACATCACCACTAAAAAGGACATATGTAGAGATCACCATTAAAAAGGACTTATATAGAGAACACAACTAATAAGGACTTATGTAGAGAACATTACTAAAAAAGGACTTATGTAGGGAACACCACCTAAAAAGGACTTATGTAGAGTACACCACTTAAAGGACTTATGTAGAGTACACCACTTAAAGGACTTTTGTAGAGTATATTATTAAAAGGACTTATATAAGATACATTACTAAATGGTCTTACGTAGTGTACACCACTAAAACGGCTTTTGTACAATACATCACTGTCTGTAGAGTGCGTAGCTTACTAAGGCGGCGTTAGTCACAAGATTAGAAATAAAAGTTATATTGTTCAATAACATGTTCTCTAAAAGACGTGCATAAAACGATAAAAATTCGTTTTCTTTTTCTTTTTGTTCCATCTCTTTCATGGAATTCGTTCGTATTTTTATGCAACAATTACAACAGCCCAATGGACAGAAGAAAAAAAAAAGTGGTATAAAACTGTTTGTGGCCTGTGGTTTAAATGAGATTTGGCATGTGTTGGTTCGTGTTTGCCGCTCTTGTTGTACTTGTCACTGTGTCAGCCCCACCCGGACTGGTCCCACGGATGGGAAAAGCTTGATGAATAATGCACCGGGACCAGGACAGCCAGGGGGCACCATCGGACGACACAGTTTTGTTTTGTTTTTTTTGTTTTGTAAAGAGAAAAGTAATGTAATATTATTGGTCTGGGTTTAAAGTACAGATAAATGAAATTTGTTTCAGTAAAATTTCTAGTTTACCGGTGTTTGATGTTAACGAAAAACCTTTTTTTTCTCCTGCGATGTTTTCGTGTGTAAGTATTCGATAGGAAAATTTTCAAAACTTTCTCCTCCTGGTCTCTCCGATCACTCTCCAGATTCTTTAACTCTTTATCAGTCTGTCTGTCTGTCTGTCTGTCTGTCTGTCTGTCTGTCTGTCTGTCTGTCTCTCTGTTTCTTTACCTCTCTTTGTCTTTTCTTTTACTTTAAGTCTTTCCCCCACTCATCTCTCTTTATCTTCCTTTTTCTATGTATGCATGTATGTATAATTATGTTATCTATACACACACACATATATATATATATATATATATATATATATATATATATATATGTATGTATCTATCTATTTATCTGCATATCTTACGGTCAACACATCCAAAAAATGCCTATCTAAATTTTAATCTGTCCATCTATCGATCTATCTGAGATACTCGAAGCAACATAATAATTATATTAGCAGCACTTGATTTTTTTTTCCAAAATTGCAGGGAAAGAAAAGATTCAAACGAAATAAAACTATATCCTCTCAGTTTTCTATGCCGCCTGAGATACGTAGAAAACTTGATAATAATACTGACACATTCTATAACTATAGAATTAAAAAACAATCATGTTCTTTCTAATTCAAAGCTATGTGATGTAATACAAAAAAATCAAAGAATGTTATTTTTCCATATGGAGTCTGTCCATTTAGAAGACATCGTTTTAACTTGGATAAAGTTGTAAGATTTAGTTTAAGCTTTCAACTTCCGTTTTTGTTTCGCCTGTTGATTATCTAGAAAATTTAATCATGATGACAACGATGCCCCCCTGCTATTTTTCCGCGTCTGCATTATTAAGAATAAGAAATGATTGAAACAGTTTTCAAGTATGGACCTGTTGGGGTGCAGCTTGTAAGTTTCCAAAAGCTTAGTATTTTTCTATGTTTGACTTTGGTTTGAATGTCCTGGAGATGAAGCTTGTCCAACAAAGCCAGTTTGTGGTGTCCTTATCATTTCTTCATCCAGGTTCTTTGTCACAGTAAAAGATTCTACAACAATTAAGCGCTGATGCAGTGAATCCATTCACCTAAACTCAGTTGCTGAAAATTATGAATATTATGTTAGAGAACGGGAGATAACTTGATTTGGTCATAGGTTTAATGGCATCTCTCCTGTTTTCTCAAACATGCTCGTATGAGAAGCTTTTTGTTGCTCTGTTTACTCTCTGCTATAAACTGTACGAGAGCTGAGTTCAGGTGTTGATTAACAAGTCAGATAAGCCGCTGTCGAGCCAGTCATGACTCTCGTCCAATGTGAACATTAAACTCCACAGATCATGATGGTGATATATGGCGGAAGACAGGCGAGGAGCTACTTCTCGATACGAGTTCTTACAGAGATTGTTTCCATTGATAGGTACAGTCTGAAGTTCACTTCACTGCTTTCACAGTTTCCGAGCCGTTGTTTTCTCACGACGAACTAAAGCAGTATCAGTTAACTGGAAACCTTCCGACAGAAATTGTCTAGACAGAATTTACCCCTACTGAACCCTCCTCACGTTGCATCATCTCGCTTTTGTTCGATTTTACACTAAGCTATGTCTGATTTCACTGTTATCAAATTTCAAAGTTTAAAAAAAAAATCATTAACAAAGTAAGTGATTTTTTTTCACATTTCCTTTATTTTCTCTTATGTATTTTGCCTCATTTTCTTTATTTCTCTGTTTTTTTTTCATTTGATACCTAAGTGTGAACTCGCCATAATGCACGGTGTGGACAAATAGTTGTATGGAGTTGTCCCCCTTTCCTCGAGAAATCCTACAAAGTATCGCCGAGTGTACTTAGCGATGAGGACAAGCTCATTCTGCTGTTGGATAAGACTCGAAACAGACTTAAGTACGACTTGATAACGAGTTTCTTTCATACAAGTATAAGAAACTGCTGTCAGTAACAGGATATAAACTATCCAATAAAACCCTCTTTTACCCTACAAATTAGATTTACCGCTAGTCTCTGTTGCGTTCGTTCCTTCTTGACCCCATGAACCTTACCATTCCTTCCCTCTCTCCTCCACTCTCAGCAAGTTTAGTTTGAGGAAATCCTGTTTCGTCCTCAATCACCCTATCATCAACGCTTGAGTACTTTCAGCTTCCTTGTAGAACAACAAGATCCCCTCATCATAAGAGAGGCTTGCCTTCTTAGCGGATAGAAACAGGTCTAGGTTACGTACAAACTCTGATACATGATTTTTTTCCTTCGGTTTTGTCTTCGATCCTTATTCTTTGTTTGTTTCCGTATGATGTTCCTCGAGAAACGTAGAAGATGTTAAATTATTCCAAGAATTTGCAGGGTTTAGGACAATAAAGTTCGACTTGGAGAAAAGTTGGTATCTCTAGAAATGTGAAACAAACAAAACTGTCCAATATCTGGCGTAAACCTTTTGAATATGTGAAAAATATTCATATCCCTCTATGGCAACATGAGCAGATAATGATATGGTCTAACGGAGCCCTAATGTTATCTACATCTCATTACCAAATTGGACCTCTCTGGATATCTCCGTGATATTTTGGTGTCATGGTTCAGAGAGGATTCATGAGTGTTGACAAAATAAACCCGACCTCAAGGTCGAGAGAGTCTAATATTATTAGTACTGAGAGTTCAACGTTGGTTTTTACCTCAGAGTACAGACTATTTACTTAACCATAACTCAGTGCAATGTTTCCAGGTTACATTATATAGTTGTTGTTTTTTTAGAAGAAAACATCAGCGTAAAAGAACGAGAGAAAGAAAAATACGCTATAAATATGATTTAATGTTTCCACCCACGTAATCTCAGAAATTACTCTCTAAATCAAGTTTGTTTTTCATTACAGTAACGTTTATTTCTCCCCATATTCATCTTTCTCTTTCTTCCTTCCTCTCTCTCCCATTTTCATTTCTTCTCTCTTTGCTTCTTTCTTTCTACGTCTGTCTATCTTTTGTTTTCTCTCCCACGGTTCTTAAAAAAGCACAAAAAAAAAAAAAAATTGTTATTTAGTTACCACAAAGTGAGAGAAAAGATAACAATGCTAAGCACACACATAAATCGATAGATTAATAAATGAAAAGATGAAAAGGTAGATAGACAGATGGATGGTTTTGACAGACATACTGATAGAAAGAAAGGCTGGTAGACAGATTAATATTTCTATAGATATAGACACAAAGTTAGATAAATCGATAGATAGAAAGTTTGATATATAGATACAGTGACAAACAGATGGACATACATATAGATAGATATATTTTTGTATAGGGAAAATCGATAAAAGTTTAACGAGTAGATTGTACTAATTGTGTTCGATGTTTTGGTTTATTGAAATTGTATGCCTCAATAAAACCAGTGATTCTGTCAATGTTACTGTGAAACATTGCTAAAGCAGCTGATGTTATGAGAACTCAGCGAAATAAAACATTGTTTCTAAAATATCTAAATCTATTTTCTCTTCATGCTGTATATAATCAAAGTGTCAATCTGATTCGATTAAGCTTGCACTTTCAGACATTTCATAATCTCCAATAAATTTCCTTGGATATGTAAGATGTGGAGGCATTTTCCCAAACAGAGCATTCTACAATTTATCTCTACACAAACTGATGCCAGTTTTCTACGATACAAAGACGAATTCTATTTTTAAAAGTAATAGCAAGTCAGTATTCGTGTAACCCATGTCAGTGAGATGCGAGTTTTCTTCGTTATGCCGACCAACTCTTGACTTTTAAAAGTAAAAGGGAGCCAGTAGTCACGGATCCTACATGTTGCACTACGGTGAGAATATTGACCTTTAGAGGAATTGGGCTTGATGAAACCTCGACCAACTTGTAGCATAAAGCAGGGGACCTAAGCATGGAATTTAACATCAGTTATCTCAGCTGATTTCAACCTTTACACAGATTATATCCTGAAATTATGCGCAGTCCTGCTTAACATGTAATTTATCTTTCATTATACGCGAATTTGTCGGAGAGAGATAGATAGATAGATAAATAGATAAATAGATAGTAAAAAAAAGTCTTACTAATAGAATTTAAATAATACATAGCCAGTGAAACATGAATTTGTAGATATTTTACCAAAAGTCTTGGCTGTTTCGATATTGCAAGATGGTAATAGGATAACTGTCTAAATCTAGCTAGTTTTGGAAAATCCAAATCTATTTCTAGTTCCTTAATAAAGTCCAGAATCTGGTAAGTTTTAGCACATGCGCAGCTGAGAATTCCCGAATGACAATGCACCGCGAGGCTCTGTTTTGAGTGTATCTATAGCCTTCTTATATGTGTTTGAAAGAATCTTATAATAGATTTGGAGAGTACAGACCCACCCGAACCCTCCCATAATTATTTAGAACTTATTGCTCTTTTCGAGGCTTAAGCGGCAACCCCCCTCTCCATCTCATGCTACTATAAATAATGATTAAATTTGTTTCCTTTTTTTTTTGTTTATCTTTTTTCAATCTATCAGTCGCAGAGAATTTTTTTTTCATAAAGCCAAATGCTTTGGATGGAAAATTTATCTCTGTTCGAATTCTAATTTCCTTTATTTCAGGAGAAAATGTTTATTTAAGTTTGTATACTTTTTAAATTTTATCGATTTAATTGTAAGTCAGTTTGTATGTCATCTAATAAAATTGATTAACTCCTATTTAAAAAAAATACAAAACAAAACAAAACAACAACTATACACCTTTAAAACGTTTGGTAGTTTAACTATTTTATTGAGATCGACATTTTAGTCACATAGCTGCCACCAATCTTAGTTCGGGACAACAGATGGTTTACTGCGCAGAGCGTTGGGTTGATAGGATGGAGCTGCTAAGTTCGAATCTTAGCTTTTAACTATTCCTTTGATTTAGGGATTTAAAGAAAGCAGTTCCATCCCTCTGGTTTATGCATCAGTTGCGGCCTTTAAAGATTAATCGTGACTGGAGGGTGCAGCACCGGAACCAGTTAATCAATCAACCATCAGTGTTAGCTGATTACGGAGGTAAACAGTTGGATTTCAGCAAGAAGATGGTGTGTCATTTTGAGATATCGAAATTTTGCAAAATCCAAATTAATATTTAATGATTAACTTGTTATATAGGTGGGAAAAAAAAGAAAATAAATTTAGCAAGCTCCTACGGACGATAATAAAAGAGCCTTCATCACAATGTTAGTGGTTATTATTAAATTGTACATCCAATTTAGCAAGCTCCTACAGACGCTAATAAAAGAGCCTTCATCACAATGTTAGTGGCTATTATTAAATTGTACATCCAATTTAGCAAGCTCCTACGGACGCTAATAAAAGAGCCTTCATCACAATGTTAGTGGTTATTATTAAATTGTACATCCAATTCGCTCATTCGTGTATCTTCTGCAGTCATGTATTTGGAATCAGTTCCTTAACCATGGCATATAGTTATTTTTTCATTTTTACAGTCGATTTAAAAAAAAAAAATTTAGGTTTAGTTTCGGTGTCATAGTAATATATTGGAATCAACCTCTTCTGAAATTTCCTAATGTTTGACGATTGTGTCAAACGTTTCAAAAATGCTCAAAAACGCGTTGATTTTCGGGAATTCATAGCTGCGCATTGATTTTATATAAACCTGTGTGATAATGAAAGTTTAAATGGAGTTGTGAGTAGATTAGGATTTTACAATCTTAGCTGGTTATCCTTGTTAAATAAATAATAATTGCATGTCGCAAATTGATAGCTTAAGAGTAATCATGAAATTGACAAACAAAATATTGACTGCGACTCACCTTAATAATCTTTAGAGTAGAAAATGGAAGCAGAAACTTGATGAATAAGATCTAAAGCAGTTTCGAGACTGGAAAAAAAAAGTTATATCAAGTTCAAATATTTCACTACCCTTCCAAGAGAAAAAGGGAACAAAGGAAACTGAATATGAATGCACGAGTTTTCAATGGTAAACTTCACAGAATTGTCCAGAATATTCTCCCTTAGAGATGGCCGGGGTGATATTTCTGGCGGGGAGAGGACTTGACAGGAGGGCTCGGGCAGCAGATCACAGCTTTTAAACTGATTTGACGCGCAACGAGCGGATGTATGGAGGGGGGAAGGGGAGGTCACTCTGGGAGCTCGGCAGCACCAGTGTGGCAGACGACTAACGGGTGCTGCGCTGATCAAGGTGATGACGGGTTCGCTCTACTCGGATACTAAGAGCACCAGTAGCTAACATCGCCTGGCACATTCTGTCATTCATCTCAAGTACTCCATTAGAAGCATTCTTTAAATTTCATTTATCTTTAGTTAAATATCGGATGTATATGTTGTTTTGTTTTTTGTTTTTTTTTCTCTCTGATTTGTTTTGTTTTGCTTTTTTCTGTTAAAGTCTCATTGTAGAACTTTATAAGTCGGCTTCTCGAAAAAGTAATGCATGGAGAAACAAAAAATGTGAGAGAGAAAAAATGTTGGTTAAAATCATTTTATCGATTGCGTATCATCAGTTCGGTGATATGTAAGATTATTTTTCTCCACCATATCTGGTAATACTTACAAAATGTTTTAACTCACCCTGTTAAAAAGCTTGGTAACTATTGTGTTGTTTTATACGTTTATTTTAGGAGTTAAGTCCTCAAATTTCCTCCGAAAATTTCCACGCTATTTTTTTTTAGATCCAGAACAAAGAAGAGAAGAAACCGGTTGTGAGCTCCCACTTGATTTTGGTTGAAGCACGAACTTTGTTGATTGTGAAGTGTTGTTTAGTCTGACGGACTACATTAGGTTTGTGTCGTGGTGCCGATACCCGGGACTGAGGAAACTTTATTGTTCAGTCTTAACTAGGCCTGGCCCTAGGGTTAGGGTGGTTCTGTTCAGGTTTGTGCTTGAATTCACTGGAATGTGTAGGACCGTAGCTAGATTTAGTCTACGTATTTAGAGCTTCAATTGTAGAAAAACAGAAAAGGACAAGGACTGCTCCCAAAACTAAATTAACTGTAGCCGCAAATAAGATCAGAGATTTTAATAAAGATACTGTGATAGAGACCTTTGAGCAGAAATTAAGTCGTTATGGTACTGCTCAAAGCGCCCTCGAACATTTGATAGACGGTGACTTAGAGCTAGAGGCTGAGGTGGTGATCAGTGAACGTTTCAGAGAGGAGCAAATTATCTTCCTTCTAGTAAGAATAATAACATTCTCTACGCAGCAAAGCTACCACAAATAGAACTTCCTAAATTCAGTAGTGGCCATACACAATGGCAGTCTTTCTGGGTCGAATTCACTGATATTGTGCACATATCGGAGTGGCCACCAATCAGCAAATTTACTTACCTGCTGTCCCTTCTAAAGGGTGAAGCCTTGGCAGCAACCAACGGACTGACTTTAACCGAAGCCAACTATGAGACAGCTTGGGATCTTCTACAGCAGCGCTTCCATCGCACAAACCGTAGAGTGTTCAGCCACATACAAGAATAGCTGAACCTCTCCGTCTCAGGCAAAACAATGGCGGACCTATGGATGCTGTATGACAAACTGAACACGCATATCCGTAGTTTGGAGACTCTCAATATCACTGGAGCTGAATATGGTGTCATTTTAACCCCTCTTGTGCTGAACAGGCTTCCAAAAATCATTCGATTAGACGGGGCGAGACTCGGCGATGGGAAGGAGAGTGACCTGGATGCCCTTCTTTCGTTTCTACATTCAGAAATTATAGGTCGGAAACGGTCTCAAACTTTTCAAAGCGTTCAGATTTCGGTCAAGGCTGACCACAAGACGTGCGGTAGACACATTACAGCTTCATCTCTTCTCACCGATGGCAGGAACGGTACCGGTAAGGAGGAAGCGAAGAAAGGCTGTGGGGTTTGTGGCAAATGGCATGCCATGGGCAAGTGGTATTTGTGGACAAAGTTAGATTTCAATGGCCGTATGACACAGTGCATGGAGAAGGGTCTGTGTTTCTTGTACTTGGGACCTCACAGGATTAAAGACTGTAGGTCTTCGACTAGAAGTTCGGGTTCGGGTAGAAATCATCCACTTCTTTGCAGTTCAACTCGCCATGTAAATCATGTACTAGATAATTCATCACCAAATGAGGAAATAACACAAGCTTTTCTGCAGTACCAATGGGACGGGGATATAACGATACCTGTGCAGTCAAGCGGGCCATGCTCGAGATTGTACAAGTGCCTGTTTGTGACTATGAGAACGTGAATCTTAATTCATTGTTTGATAGCGAGTCAGACAGAAATTACACTTCAGAATCATGTGCAAAGAAATTAGGACTGAAAACCATTGGAAAAGACTCAATTTATGTGGCTCTTTTAGGACAAGGCAAACCTAATGCTCCAAGACTTAAGAATAAATACAATGTGAAATTACTTTCTAGAACATTTGAATGCAAAAGGACGATTGTCAGTGAAACTCCAACGATTTATTCCCCTATTTAAAGATCTAAATTACCCGAAGCCATTGTTCATAAACTGACAGATAAGGGCTTAAAGCTGGCAGGGGGATCGTTTGTTGACAATGACAGTCGGCTCAGAATTGACATACTTGTTGGATTAGATTATTTTTGGCAATTAGTGAAACTGAATATTTGACTGCACGGGAAACTAAATTTAGCTGAATTCTATTAGGCTCATGGGAGCTAGAGGGTAGACAAAACGGCTCTATGAATTATCAGTTACTCTGCGTTATGGCTGTTTCAGAGCATTTTGGTCATCAGTTTTGGAATTTAGATATCATTGGGAAAGAAGATGATTCCAAGAGAAACGAAAGCGAACAGTGTAAGGTTAAAACAGAAGCTGTAAAAAATTCAAATTCAAAAATTCAAAAAATTCAAAAATTCCTTTGAAATTTTTGGTAAATGTGGTTCGATTGCCTTGGAAACCTGAACAAATAGTGAAGCCCATGGACAATAAAGCATTGGCAATCAAAAGAGCCGATAATCTCAAAAACCGCCTCGGTAAGAACCCGTCATTAGAATCAGGATACGATGCTGTTTTACAGGATTTAGAAGAAAAGGGCATTGTTTATGAAGTACCTGTTGAAGAGCTTACAAGTGAATGCCCAGTGTTTCATCCACCACATAGACCAGTTGTTAGGGAAGCAAGCACCAGAACTAAAATTAGACCAGTATTTGATGCCCCGGTAAAGGGATTAAATGGCGTCGCATTTGATGATGGCATGGAGGCTGGCCCGAATCTCATCCCAAGTTTAATTGAAAGAATGTTAAGGTTCGGTCGGTGGAAATGTTGGCTCCCCTCTGACATAACAAAGGCCCTCTTGCAAACAAAAGTTGCAAAGCAAGACCAGGACGTACATCGTTTCATTTGGGATGTAAGGGGAAACAGAAGAATAATACGATTTGACCGCATCATCTTCGGCAATGCTTGAAGTCCATTTCTTCTCAATGCTACTATTCAGCATCACTTGAATCAGTTTCGGGATTCTAGAGTGGTTAGGGAACACAAAAAATATGTATGCTAATGGTTGGCTGTCTGGTGCAGACACAGAGGAGGACATAGAAAACATGATCACTTTGGCCACTGAAATTATGAACAAAGGGGGTTTTCCCCTCAGCAAATGGGGCTCCAATTCTGTGCCTGTGCCCCAGGCAGACGTCATATGATTTAACACTGACAATGATTGTACTGAGATTGTCCTGCTCTTAAGATACTTGGCATGCTGTAGCACTCGTGTGAAGATGCTTCTACTTTAAAGCTGACTGGATGATACTAGATGGATTGCAATACACCAAGCGCTTAGTCCTGAGCTTTGTGGCGCGGATCTATGATGCAATAGGATTCTTGAATCCATTTATTATTGTTTTGAAAATAATGTATCAATATTTATGGCGACTGGGGATGAAATGGAATGATCCATTGCCTCTGGAATACAAGAACCAGATGTGCGCTTGGGTGCATGGATTAAAGGACAATAGTCAACGGAAAATTCCCCGATGTTTTGCTATCCATTCATTGGGAGGCAGTCGCAATATGCAACTCTTTTATTTTTTCAGATGCGTCAGAAAGGGCATTTAGGTGTTGCGTCTATTTGTGCATGTCTGAGAATGGTGTGAGGAAAGGTTCCCTCATGGCATCCACGGTTCGTGTGGCTCCTTTGAAGAGAATAACATTTCCTAGATTGGAGTTGTTAGGTGCATTGTTGGTAGCTAGATTGTTGTGTTTTGTCAAAAATGCTTTAGAATTGCCTCATGGAATCCAATATTTATGTTTTCCTGATCCTTCTATTGTTTTATATTGAATCAAGTCAGATCCACAAAGATGGAAACCATTTGTCAGAAACAGAATCACTGAAATCCAGGCACTCACAAGCTCCACCTATTGGAGACATATCCCTTGTATGTATACAATGTCAAAGACAAGACTCTAGGGCAGACAATCAAATCCCGGCCCCTTTACCATCCGATAGAATAAGTAGGTCTTACCCCTTTCCTGTCATTGGAGGGGATCATGCAAGTCCTGTTGATTGCCAGGATTCTGGTGCTAAGAAACTTTACATTTTATTACGCACTTGTGGGGTCACTAGGGCGGTACATCTTGGACTGCTACCATCTCTCTCACTAACTGACTTTTTAAAGGCATTTAGAAACTTTGTTGCCAGAAGAAGGCTTCCCTCCGTTATCTATTCTGACAATGATCAAACTTTCCAATCAGCTGGTGGTTTGGTCAGGTAGTTTGGGCCGGCTCCTCCCTCGTGGCAGTTGAGTCTCCCTCTGGACCCTGGTATGGTGGCTGGTAGGAAAGATCCGTGAGATCAGTCGGATCAGCATTAAGAAAATCCTTGGAGAGGGAATTAGAGAGCATGTGTGACCTAGAGACCACATTGTCTGAGGTCGAAGCTTGCATAAATTCAAGACCGCTTCCTTACATTGAGGTACTAGTGAGCTGTTGACTTTTTCTCATTTCTTGTTAGAAGCTCACTTTTCAATGCGATCCAAGTTGGATTCATTCCGCAAAGCGAAGAAAACTTTTGTAGTCTAGGCAAAGAACGCAGACTTTCTATAGAAAAGTTCTGGCACATGTGGAGTGAGGATTATGTTAGGTATCTTCCTTCGCTAGCAAATGGAAAAGGCAAATTTGATCTCCAAGTAGGGACCATTGTTTTTGTCAAAGCTGAGGGAAAATATAGACTGACATGACTGAACTAATTCATGGCAAGGATGGTTTAGTCAGAACAACTTACTAGACTGACATGACAGATGGGGAGGGTTACTGAACTAATTCATGGCAAGGATGGGTTAGTCAGAACAACTTACTAGACTGACATGGCCGATGGGGAGGGTTACTGAACTAATTCATGACAAGGATGGGTTAGTCAGAACAACTTACTAGACTGACATGGCCGATGGGGAGGGTTACTGAACTAATTCATGGCAAGGATGGGTTAGTCAGAACAACTTACTAGACTGACATGGCCGATGGGGAGGGTTACTGAACTAATTCATGGCAAGGATGGGTTAGTCAAAACAACTTACTAGACTGACATGGCGGATGGGGAGGGTTACTGAACTAATTCATGACAAGGATGGGTTAGTCAGAACAACTTACTAGACTGACATGACCGATGGGGAGGGTTACTGAACTAATTCATGACAAGGATGGGTTAGTCAGAACAACTTACTAGACTGACATGGCCGATGGGGAAGGTTACTGAACTAATTCATGACAAGGATGGGTTAGTCAGAACAACTGACTAGACTGACATGGCCGATGGGGAGGGTTACTGAACTAATTCATGACAAGGATGGGTTAGTCAGAACAACTTACTAGACTGACATGGCCGATGGGGAAGGTTACTGAACTATATCATGACAAGGATGGGTTAGTCAGAACAACTTACTAGACTGACATGGCCGATGGGGAGGGTTACTGAACTAATTCATGACAAGGATGGGTTAGTCAGAACAACTTACTAGACTAACATGGCCGATGGGGAGGGTTACTGAACTAATTCATGACAAGGATGGGTTAGTCAGAACAACTTACTAGACTGACATGGCCGTTGGGGAAGGTTACTGAACTAATTCATGGCAAGGATGGGTTAGTCAGAACAGTTTACTAGACTGACATGACCGATGGGGAGGGTTACTGAACTAATTCATGACAAGGATGGGTTAGTCAGAACAACTTACTAGACTGACATGACCGATGGGGAGGGTTACTGAACTAATTCATGACAAGGATGGGTTAGTCAGAACAACTTACTAGACTGACATGACCGATGGGGAGGGTTACTGAACTAATTCATGACAAGGATGGGTTAATCAGAACAACTTACTAGACTGACATGGCCGATGGGGAAGGTTACTGAACTAATTCATGGCAAGGATGGGTTAGTCAGAACAGTTTACTAGACTGACATGGCCGATGGGGAGGGTTAGTGAACTAATTCATGACAAGGATGGGTTAGTCAGAACAACTTACTAGACTGACATGACCGATGGGGAAGGTTACTGAACTAATTCATGGCAAGCATGGGTTAGTCAGAACAGTTTACTAGACTGACATGGCCGATGGGGAAGGTTACTGAACTAATTCATGACAAGGATGGGTTAGTCAGAACAACTTACTAGACTGACATGGCCGATGGGGAAGGTTACTGAACTAATTCATGACAAGGATGGGTTAGTCAGAACAACTTACTAGACTGACATGGCCGATGGGGAGGGTTACTGAACTAATTCATGGCAAGGATGGGTTAGTCAGAACAACTTACTAGACTGACATGGCCGATGGGGAGGGTTACTGAACTAATTCATGGCAAGGATGGGTTAGTCAGAACAACTTACTAGACTGACATGGCCGATGGGGAGGGTTACTGAACTAATTCATGGCAAGGATGGGTTAGTCAGAACAACTTACTAGACTGACATGGCCGATGGGGAGGGTTACTGAACTAATTCATGGCAAGGATGGGTTAGTCAGAACAGTTTACTAGACTGACATGGCCGATGGGGAAGGTTACTGAACTAATTTATAACAAGGATGGGTTAGTCAGAACAACTTACTAGACTGACATGGCCGATGGGGAGGGTTACTGAACTAATTCATGGCAAGGATGGGTTAGTCAGAACAACTTACTAGACTGACATGGCCGATGGGGAGGGTTACTGAACTAATTCGTGGCAAGGATGGGTTAGTCAGAACAACTTACTAGACTGACATGGCCGATGGGGAGGGTTACTGAACTAATTCATGACAAGGATGGGTTAGTCAGAACAACTTACTAGACTCACATGACCGATGGGGAGGGTTACTGAACTAATTCATGGCAAGGATGGGTTAGTCAGAACAACTGACAAGACTGACATGGCCGATGGGGAGGGTTACTGAACTTATTCATGACAAGGATGGGTTAGTCAGAACAACTTAATAGACTGACATGACCGATGGGGAGGGTTACTGAACTAATTCATGACAAGGATGGGTTAGTCAGAACAACTTACTAGACTGACATGACCGATGGGGAGGGTTACTGAACTAATTCATGACAAGGATGGGTTAGTCAGAACAACTTACTAGACTGACATGGCCGATGGGGAGGGTTACTGAACTAATTCATGGCAAGGATGGGTTAGTCAGAACAACTTACTAGACTGACCTGACCGATGGGGAAGGTTACTGAACTAATTCATGGCAAGGACGGGTTAGTCAGAACAACTTACTAGACTGACATGGCCGATAGGGAGGGTTACTGAACTAATTCATGGCAAGGATGGGTTAGTCAGAACAACTGACAAGACTGACATGGCCGATGGGGAGGGTTACTGAACTAACTCATGACAAGGATGGGTTAGTCAGAACAACTTAATAGACTGACATGACCGATGGGGAGGGTTACTGAACTAATTCATGACAAGGATGGGTTAGTCAGAACAACTTACTAGACTGATATGACCGATGGGGAGGGTTACTGAACTAATTCATGACAAGGATGGGTTAGTCAGAACAACTTACTAGACTGGCATGGCCGATGGGGAGGGTTACTGAACTAATTCATGACAAGGATGGGTTAGTCATAACAACTTACTAGACTGACATGACCGATGGAGAGGGTTACTGAACTAATTCATGGCAAGGATGGGTTAGTCAGAACAACTTACTAGACTGACATGGCCGATGGGGAGGGTTACTGAACTAATTCATGATAAGGATGGGTTAGTCAGAACAACTTACTAGACTGACATCGCCGATGGGGAGGGTTACTGAAATAATTCATGACAAAGATGGGTTAGTCAGAACAACTTACTAGACTGACATGGCCGATGGGGAGGGTTACTGAACTAATTCATGACAAGGATGGGTTAGTCAGAACAACTTACTAGACTCACATGACCGATGGGGAGGGTTACTGAACTAATTCATGGCAAGGATGGGTTAGTCAGAACAACTTACTAGACTGACATGGCCGATGGGGAGGGTTACTGAACTAATTCATGACAAGGATGGGTTAGTCAGAACAACTTACTAGACTGACATGGCCGATGCTGAAGGTTACTGAACTAATTCATGACAAGGATGGGTTAGTCAGAACAACTTACTAGACTGACATGGCCGATGGGGAGGGTTACTGAACTAATTCATGACAAGGATGGGTTAGTCAGAACAACTTACTAGACTGACATGGCCGATGGGGAGGGTTACTGAACTAATTCATGACAAGGATGGGTTAGTCAGAACAACTTACTAGACTGACATGACCGATGGGGAGGGTTACTGAACTAATTCATGGCAAGGATGGGTTAGTCAGAACAGTTTACTAGACTGACATGGCCGATGGGGAGGGTTACTGAACTAATTCATGACAAGGATGGGTTAGTCAGAACAGTTTACTAGACTGACATGGCCGATGGGGAAGGTGACTGAACTAATTCATGACAAGGATGGGTCAGTCAGAACAGTTTACTAGACTGACATGGCCGATGGGGAGGGTTACTGAACTACTTCATGACAAGGATGGGTTAGTCAGAACAACTTACTAGACTGACATGGCCGATGGGGAGGGTTACTGAACTAATTCATGACAAGGATGGGTTAGTCAGAACAGTTTACTAGACTGACATGGCCGATGGGGAGGGTTACTGAACTAATTCATGACAAGGATGGGTTAGTCAGAACAACTTACTAGACTGACATGGCCGATGGGGAGGGTTACTGAACTAATTCATGACAAGGATGGGTTAGTCAGAACAACTTACTAGACTGACATGACCGATGGGGAGGGTTACTGAACTAATTCATGACAAGGATGGGTTAGTCAGAACAACTTACTAGACTGACATGGCCGATGGGGAAGGTTACTGAACTAATTCATGGCAAGGATGGGTTAGTCAGAACAGTTTACTAGACTGACATGGCCGATGGGGAGGGTTAGTGAACTAATTCATGACAAGGATGGGTTAGTCAGAACAACTTACTAGACTGACATGACCGATGGGGAAGGTTACTGAACTAATTCATGGCAAGCATGGGTTAGTCAGAACAGTTTACTAGACTGACATGGCCGATGGGGAAGGTTACTGAACTAATTCATGACAAGGATGGGTTAGTCAGAACAGTTTACTAGACTGACATGGCCGATGGGGAAGGTTACTGAACTAATTCATGACAAGGATGGGTTAGTCAGAACAACTTACTAGACTGACATGGCCGATGGGGAGGGTTACTGAACTAATTCATGGCAAGGATGGGTTAGTCAGAACAACTTACTAGACTGACATGGCCGATGGGGAGGGTTACTGAACTAATTCATGGCAAGGATGGGTTAGTCAGAACAGTTTACTAGACTGACATGGCCGATGGGGAGGGTTACTGAACTAATTCATGACAAGGATGGGTTAGTCAGAACAGTTTACTAGACTGACATGGCCGATGGGGAAGGTTACTGAACTAATTCATGACAAGGATGGGTTAGTCAGAACAACTTACTAGACTGACATGGCCGATGGGGAGGGTTACTGAACTAATTCATGGCAAGGATGGCTTAGTCAGAACAAATTACTAGACTGACATGGCCGATGGGGAGGGTTACTGAACTAATTCATGGCAAGGATGGGTTAGTCAGAACAACTTACTAGACTGACATGACCGATGGGGAAGGTTACTGAACTAATTCATGGCAAGGACGGGTTAGTCAGAACAACTTACTAGACTAACTTGGTCGATGGGGAGGGTTACTGAACTAATTCATGGCAAGGATGGGTTAGTCAGAACAACTGACAAGACTGACATGGCCGATGGGGAGGGTTACTGAACTAATTCATGACAAGGATGGGTTAGTCAGAACAACTTACTAGACTGACATGACCGATGGGGAGGGTTACTGAACTAATTCATGACAAGGATGGGTTAGTCAGAAGAACTTACTAGACTGACATGACCGATGGGGAGGGTTACTGAACTAATTCATGACAAGGATGGGTTAGTCAGAACAACTTACTAGACTGACATGGCCGATGGGGAGGGTTACTGAACTAATTCATGACAAGGATGGGTTAGTCAGAACAACTTACTAGACTGACATGACCGATGGGGAGGGTTACTGAACTAATTCATGGCAAGGATGGGTTAGTCAGAACAACTTACTAGACTGACATGGCCGATGGGGAGGGTTACTTAACTAATTCATGATAAGGATGGGTTAGTCACAACAACTTACTAGACTGACATCGCCGATGGGGAGGGTTACTGAAATAATTCATGACAAGGATGGGTTAGTCAGAACAACTTACTAGACTGACATGGCCGATGGGGAGGGTTACTGAACTAATTCATGACAAGGATGGGTTAGTCAGAACAACTTACTAGACTCACATGACCGATGGGGAGGGTTACTGAACTAATTCATGGCAAGGATGGTTTAGTCAGAACAACTTACTAGACTGACATGGCCGATGGGGAGGGTTACTGAACTAATTCATGACAAGGATGGGTTAGTCAGAACAACTTACTAGACTGAGATGGCCGATGGGGAGGGTTACTGAACTAATTCATGACAAGGATGGGTTAGTCAGAACAACTTACTAGACTGACATGACCGATGGGGAGGGTTACTGAACTAATTCATGGCAAGGATGGGTTAGTCAGAACAGTTTACTAGACTGACATGGCCGATGGGGAGGGTTACTGAACTAATTCATGACAAGGATGGGTTAGTCAGAACAGTTTACTAGACTGACATGGCCGATGGGGAAGGTTACTGAACTACTTCATGACAAGGATGGGTTAGTCAGAACAGTTTACTAGACTGACATGGCCGATGGGGAGGGTTACTGAACTACTTCATGACAAGGATGGATTAGTCAGAACAACTTACTAGACTGACATGGCCGATGGGGAGGGTTACTGAACTAATTCATGACAAGGATGGGTTAGTCAGAACAGTTTACTAGACTGACATGGCCGATGGGGAGGGTTACTGAACTAATTCATGACAAGGATGGGTTAGTCAGAACAACTTACTAGACTGACATGGCCGATGGGGAGGGTTACTGAACTAATTCATGACAAGGATGGATTAGTCAGAACAGTTTACTAGACTGACATGGCCGATGGGGAGGGTTACTGAACTAATTCATGACAAGGATGGGTTAGTCAGAACAACTTACTAGACTGACATGACCGATGGGGAGGGTTACTGAACTAATTCATGACAAGGATGGGTTAGTCAGAACAACTTACTAGACTGACATGGCCGATGGGGAAGGTTACTGAACTAATTCATGACAAGGATGGGTTAGTCAGAACAACTTACTAGACTGACATGACCGATGGGGAGGGTTACTGAACTAATTCATGACAAGGATGGGTTAGTCAGAACAACTTACTAGACTGACATGGCCGATGGGGAGGGTTACTGAACTAATTCATGGCAAGGATGGGTTAGTCAGAACAACTTACTAGACTGACATGGCCGATGGGGAGGGTTACTGAACTAATTCATGACAAGGATGGGTTAGTCAGAATAACTTACTAGACTGACATGGCCGATGGGGAGGGTTACTGAACTAATTCATGGCAAGGATGGGTTAGTCAGAACAACTTACTAGACTGACATGGCCGATGGGGAGGGTTACTGAACTAATTCATGGCAAGGATGGGTTAGTCAGAACAACTTACTAGACTGACATGGCCGATGGGGAGGGTTACTGAACTAATTCATGACAAGGATGGGTTAGTCAGAACAACTTACTAGACTGACATGACCGATGGGGAGGGTTACTGAACTAATTCATGACAAGGATGGGTTAGTCAGAACAACTTACTAGACTGACATGGCCGATGGGGAGGGTTACTGAACTAATTCATGACAAGGATGGGTTAGTCAGAACAACTTACTAGACTGACATGACCGATGGGGAGGGTTACTGAACTAATTAATGACAAGGATGGGTTAGTCAGAACAACTTACTAGACTGACATGGCCGATGGGGAGGGTTACTAAACTAATTCATGACAAGGATGGGTTAGACAGAACAACTTACTAGACTGACATGACCGATGGGGAGGGTTACTGAACTAATTCATGACAAGGATGGGTTAGTCAGAACAACTTACTAGACTGACATGACCGATGGGGAGGGTTACTGAACTAATTCATGACAAGGATGGGTTAGTCAGAACAACTTACTAGACTGACATGGCCGATGGGGAGGGTTACTGAACTAATTCATGACAAGGATGGGTTAGTCAGAACAACTTACTAGACTGACATGGCCGATGGGAAAGGTTACTGAACTAATTCATGACAAGGATGGGTTAGTCAGAACAACTTACTAGACTGACATGGCCGATGGGGAGGGTTACTGAACTAATTCATGACAAGGATGGGTTAGTCAGAACAACTTACTAGACTGACATGGCCGATGGGGAGGGTTACTGAACTAATTCATGACAAGGATGGGTTAGTCAGAACAGTTTACTAGACTGACATGGCCGATGGGGAGGGTTACTGAACTAATTCATGACAAGGATGGGTTAGTCAGAACAACTTACTAGACTGACATGACCGATGGGGAGGGTTACTGAACTAATTCATGACAAGGATGGGTTAGTCAGAACAGTTTACTAGACTGACATGACCGATGGGGAAGGTTACTGAACTAATTCATGGCAAGGATGGGTTAGTCAGAACAGTTTACTAGACTGACATGACCGATGGGGAAGGTTACTGAACTAATTCATGGCAAGGATGGGTTAGTCAGAACAACTTACTAGACTGACATGACCGATGGGGAAGGTTACTGAACTAATTCATGACAAGGATGGGTTAGTCAGAACAACTTACTAGACTGACATGGCCGATGGGGAGGGTTACTGAACTAATTCATGGCAAGGATGGGTTAGTCAGAACAACTTACTAGGCTGACATGGCCGATGGGGAGGGTTACTGAACTAATTCATGACAAGGATGGGTTAGTCAGAACAACTTACTAGACTGACATGGCCGATGGGGAGGGTTACTGAACTAATTCATGACAAGGATGGGTTAGTCAGACTAACTTACTAGACTGACATGGCCGATGGGGAGGGTTACTGAACTAATTCATGACAAGGATGGGTTAGTCAGAACAACTTACTAGACTGACATGGCCGATGGGGAGGGTTACTGAACTAATTCATGGCAAGGATGGGTTAGTCAGAACAACTTACTAGACTGACATGGCCGATGGGGAGGGTTACTGAACTAATTCATGACAAGGATGGGTTAGTCAGAACAACTTACTAGACTGACATGACCGATGGGGAGGGTTACTGAACTAATTCATGGCAAGGATGGGTTAGTCAGAACAACTTACTAGACTGACATGGCCGATGGGGAGGGTTACTGAACTAATTCATGACAAGGATGGGTTAGTCAGAACAACTTACTAGACTGACATGGCCGATGGGGAGGGTTACTGAACTAATTCATGACAAGGATGGGTTAGTCAGAACAGTTTACTAGAAAACTGAAAAGGGTGACTTGAGAAGAGCAGTTCAAGTACTTCATAAATTGGAAGTTTCGGGAAAAGTAAATGAAAACTCTGTGCTTGAAATTTCAAATCAAATTCAAGGAGATGATCACATTTCGTTTAAGTCTAGCAGGACAATCAGGTCCCCAAAAATATTGGATTTGCAATTTGTTTATCTTTGATGATTGCTTCTTTTCTGTTATTATGCTTATAACTGATTTCTTGGTTAAACCGACCCCTTTTCCTAATCGTTGTTTGATTTAACAATGTATTTTAATTGCATTGTTGTATTTTTCTCTCTTTCTCTAATAGAACTATTTAAAAATATGATATACAACAAATACCTTTTATAAAGGCTTTATATGTCCTTTGGTTAAAAGGTTACGACTTTTCAGATCACCATTACTCCTTTTTTTCTAGCTGTAATGTTTCTTGTTTGCTGGAATTATGGTGCTTTGCATTTGGGCCATGTTTACATGTCATGTACAATGTTGGATAGTTTGACAACTTTACTTTAGATGAATCGTTTTGCTGGCCTTACCATTAGAAAGATCGTCCAGGGGTGGGAAGTGTTCAAAAGCTAGAAAACTAGTGTGTTGTTTTGTACGTTTATTTTAGGAGTTAAATACTTGTCAACTTCTTCCGGAAATTGTCATTGTTTTTTTTTAATATCCAGAATAAAGAAGAAAAGAAACCGGTTGAACTTGTGAGCTCCGACTTGTTGATTTTGGTTCCAACACGAACTTTCTTGATTGTGGATTGTTGTTTAGTTGGCAACGGACTAGATTAGGTTGGTTTTTTTTTTGTTAAAATATTTCACGGGACATACAATGTTAAACACATTCAAATTTGGGAGCTTGTGGGTCGGGATATCATTCCAGGATAATTGTTACTTCCGCGTTGCATTGGTAATTGATGCTAAAGCAAATATGAAAATTTGAAAATTATTAACTTTACGATAACTTTTTACTTCATTATGATGAAATAGCAAAGGTGAGACTATACTACTGTCGATGATAAAACTGAGAAACAGTATAAAAACGAGCGATCGGGCTATCTGGAGTAGGACACAGGAAGCGCAGAAAGGATAAAAGTAA
>JAWDGP010000802.1:7500-52500 GCA_033675545.1 Elysia crispata | reverse complement strand
AACGATCTTAGGTAAATTTTACTTTGAGAAGACCTAAAATATCTTCAGTTACAGCTTTCTCCCCTTTAAAAATAAATAAATGAAATTAACAAACAAAATTTAATGTTAAATAAATTAATAATTTCTTTAAATATAAGAAAAAAAAACACACACCCACACAATATCCAAGGGAGGTAATAGTAGAAGAAAGTAATAATTATTGGTTACCTACCATGCTCACAGGTGATAACAAAACTTTTCATGCTTAAGATTTGACAATTTTGGGATAACACGATAATTTTAACAAGGCATACATGTTTTGTTATTATGCCACATTTTTTTTTCTAAAACCATGCTACTGTGTTGAAGAATCATCAAGCTGGTTGAGCAACTTTCCACTCATTTCAAAAGCGATTTTCATCCATATTTTCTGACATATAAACCCATTACTAAATTCTTCTTTAATTTCTATCAGTTCTTTTAAAGAAAAGAAGTAAAAACAAAAGAAAAGAATTTGTGTATTAAGCGCAAAACCTTTTATAAAAAAAATTACTTAATTCTTTTTTTTTCATTAACTCTCACCGTTATTTACATCACCACCACTCTACGTACACTGTTCTTCCTTCCTTTATTTTATTTTATTTTAAATCTCTTTTTACTGGTTTGATTTCTCAATAAACCCTTCAGAGTCAATCGGTTTTTAATGCTTGCATTTATTTACTACGTTAAAGATCAATGTCCTTGAAAAATAAATTATAGATGATAAAAAAAGTTGCGACTAAAATAAGTCATAAATGAATAGATAAATTAAAAAATAAACAAAGATAAACAAACAACAAGGAATTATTTAAAAAAAAAAAAAAAAACAAACAAACTTCCAGCTTATCAAGTGAACTTGGCATATATATTATCGTATCTTTGTTTCATAGGGCTCTCGACGCGGGCATTGTAAAACTTGGCTTTGCTCTGCCCACCGCCTACACAGAACAATACGTTTCTGTTTCACAGCATAAGAAACGAAAGAAAGTTCACGTGGAGTTTGAGTTTTACGAGTGCATACCTCGTTTCGGTAAGCACATGTTTTGATGTGAGGACCCGCCGGGGTTATACTATGTTTAAAGATTGTATCCATATTAACTATGTCTTTAAACACAGTATGGTTCCATGGAGTTATAGCTTGAATTAAGTTGGACGGTAAAAATGGAGCAAAGATTGTTGATGTAATTAACAAAAGCATAACATTATTTTCACTCATTTTATAATATTCTGTATAAACGCAATTGAAAAATTAGAATATTTTTAATAACTAGTAATTTAAGAAAAAAAAAAATTAAGGTAAGTCTTATTCCAGGCACTCTATTTTTTTCAATTTCTTTAAAGTATGTTTATTTCAGTCTGAACTTCTTTCCTTTCTTTTTTTTAAAATATGTTTCTCCATCTCTCCCTCTCATTTTTTGCTGTCTATCTTCTGTCTGCTCTTTATCTCTGTATCTGTCTGTCTGACTGTTTTTCTCTCTCTCTCTGTCTCTCTCTCTCTGTCTCTGTCTCTCTGTTTCTCTCTCTGTCTCTGTCTCTCTCTCTGTGTCTCTGTGTCTCTCTGTCTCTCTCTCTCTCTCTTCCCGTCTCTCTCTGTCTATTTATCTATCTATCTCCCTCCCCGTTTCTAAGTTTATCTGCCTGGTTTCTTTGCTTTCTTGTTATTCTCAAGCACTTAGTACAAGTTGTTGTCTATCAATGACTTTTTTTCATACTCTTTTTTATCTCTCTATCTCTCCCTCTCTCTTTCTTTCTCTCTCTCTCTCTCTCTCTCTCTCTCTCTCTCTCTCTCTCTCTCTCTCCCTTTCCGTTTCTCTGTTTCTCTGCCTGGTTTCTTTGCTTTCCTTATGGTTCTCAAGCACTTAATACAGTTTCTTGTCTATCACTTTCTACCGTACTCATTATTTATCTTGATATCTCCCTCTCTCTTTCTCTCTCTCTCTCTCTCTCTCTCATTACTCTCTATCTTTCTTTGTCTGAACCTCTGTTTCTCCGTTATCTTCAGTCCATCTGCCCTCCTGAATGAAGCACCCACTTGGTGACCCTAGTGTTGTCTTCCGCTACAATAAACCCAGCCGATTCAGAAGCTGCTCTCTACAACGGCTCGTCTTTGCCAACTCGTGATCGCTTGTGAGTCCAGAATTCTGTGAAACAAAGGCTTAGATGTGGCACTGTTTACAGTTTCAGCAAGAAGCCTGCAGCCGTTTCAATCATCAGAATGATATTCTTTTACTGAGTTCATGTTCGAAGATGTCAAAGGGATAAACAAATCAATTCAGGATAAAAGTGAAGAAAGGTGATTTTTATAAGAATTTATTTTGAGTTATGAGTTTTTTTCTTTTTGTTGCAACGTTACTTTTCATAGTTTATAGTAAGAAAAATTGTTTCGATGATGTAGAGTAAAAGCCTAGAACTTACCACATTGAATATAGCTAAAAAAAGATCTTAACAGAGTACGGTCTACGTTATATCTTTTTTGCGAATTAATTAAAGGTCCAGGCCTGTTTTATATATATATATATATATCCTACCTTAATACTGTGAAGACTATTAGTCTATAAACATCAACGTTAGCTCGATCAAAGATGAAGAAAATCTTGTTGTTGATGCCAATATATGCAGTTTCTCCACTAATGAGCTTTATATTTATCTACTAATGTGTTCTGTTTTTTTTTTCCTTTTGTTTTGTTTTGTTTTGGGACAAAGTGGGAGAGTCGCGGGAAAAGATTTATGAGTAGCTGTAGAAGCATACTTCGTGAGTCAGTCACTCAATGCGCATGCAACAGTCTTGATTGTGCGTGTTATGTTGTTTGGTTGCCCCTCGCGCAGCATCTCCACACACAGAAGCATTCTTTTGGTTCTCGAATTGAGGATCACAGACATTTCCATGGAAACTGTAGAGCCTATGTATAATCTTATGAAAATGTTATTATTTCATGCTGCTATGTTTCGAAAGATCACATGGGGTAGTATCATTTGTTTTAGAAATTAAAAATTAAAAGCTTTCTACAGTAACCCCTGCTTCCCTACTCTCACATTCTAAAATAACAATACAAATAAAGTAAACACTTTAAAGTTTAATAAAAAAAAACAAAAAAAAAAAAAACAAATTATCTACTTAAACAAGGCAGGTTTCACGTTTATGGGTTTCACTAAAGTCTATCTAACTACTTCAGGGTTAATGTTTGAAATTACAATAATAATCTGATCTGGTAACTCGATAGAACTAAACTGACACAATCAGCTGGAGACATTAAATCTCTCATTGTGTGGAAACAAATACTATTTTTTCTGACGCCTCTATCCCCCCCCCCCCCCCTTTTTCCCTCTCACCATTCCCTTGACAGATAAATGTACTAGCTTAGCTTCACTATTTTACACATCGCTTCATACAAACAAGACCTGTCTCAGTCTCCTGTAAAGACAGCCCAGCCACACAGACTGTCTTCATGCTTTGTTTCAGCGCGATGGGTCTAATGAATGCTCGGGGTAATAATGGCAGGTTTCACTGGCGTTTATTTCGATAAAGATTTATAACCATTTTTTTAGGCTGACAAAGTTGGTCGAAATGACGTCCATATCTAATGGTCGATGATGCTCGTTGTAGTTATCTATGTCCCAATATTTATTTTTTATCATATACAGGCAGATGGGTGATTTTATATACAGTTGACTCAGTTTTATTGAATTACGCCTTGAATCCAATACATTAACTCGTTGTTGATGTTCAGAATAGAAAATAGTGGATAAAAAGGAAAAAAAAAAGTTTTTGTTTTTTTGACGATAATTTGAACAGCCTTACAAAGTGGGTTTTATTTCTGAATCAACATTGTCATCATCATCACCATCATCATCATCACCATTATCATTATCACCATTATCATTATCACGATTATCACCATAATCGTCATCATCATTATCAACATCATAATCATCATCATCATCATCATCATCATCATCATCATCATCATCATCATTATAAGCATCATGGCCATTATCATCATCATCATCATCATCATCATCATCATCATCATCATTATTATTCTGATAATTATATCATCATCATCAAAATCATCATCATCATCATCATCATCATTATCATTATCATCATTATCATCACCATCATCATCATCATCATCATCACCATCATCATCATTATTCTGATCATTATATCATCCCCACCATCATCATATTTATCCTCATCATTATCATTTTTTCTGATCATTATATCATCATAATTATCATCAGCATTGTTCTGACCATTATATCATCATAATCATCATCACCATCATCAACATTATTCTGATCATTATATCATCACCATCATCATCATCATATTTATATCATCATCAATTTCATTATCATCATCATCATCATCATCATCATCATTATTCTGATAATTATATCATCATCATCATCATCATCATCATTGTTCTGATCATTATATCACCGTCATCATTATCATCATCATCATCATCATCATCATCATCATCATCATCATCATCATCATCATCATCATTAGTCTGATAATTATATCATCATCAATTTCATCATCAACATCATCATCATCATCATCATCATCATCATCATCATCATCATCATCATCATCATCATTATCATCATCATCTTCATCAGCATCAGCATCAGCATCAGCATCATCATCATCATCATCATCATCATTATGCTGATAATTATATAATCATCATCATCATGATCATCACCACCATTGTTCTGATTATTATATCATCATCATCATCATCAACATCATCATCATCATCATCATCATCATCATCATTAGTCTGATAATTATATCATCATCAATTTCATCATCAACATCATCATCATCATCATCATCATCATCATCATCATCATCATCATTATCATCATCATCTTCATCAGCATCAGCATCATCATCATCATCATCATCATCATCATCATCATCATCATCATCATCATTATTCTGATAATTATATAATCATCATCATCATGATCATCACCACCATTGTTCTGATTATTATATCATCATCATCATCATCATCATCATCATCATCAACATCATCATCATCATCATCATCATCATCATCATCATCATCATCATCATCATAATTCTGATCATTATATCATCATCATCATCATCATCATTATCAACATTATTCTGATCATTATATCATCATCATTATCATTATTCTGATCATTGTATCATCACCATCATCATCATAATAATTATTTCATCATCCTCATCATCATTTTTATTTTCCTCCTCCTCCTCATCGACATTGTAATTATCGTAACCATTTTTCTCATCAATATCATCGTCATCCGTCTATCAATATCAACCTAATACGCTGCGATCATTTCCATCATTATTACACATAATCATGTCAACCTGAGTCAGGGCATCCAGACCCAAACCCAACCGTTATGTGCTTTACACATGTCTAACACAGGCTGCTTAGCTACATCCTGTTATAAATATGTGTTTCCACTTTTGGCCAGTCTTTGGACCTCTGTCAAGTGTCTGACGACAGCTCAGGGTGAGTAGGACAGAGGCTGACCTGGTTTCAGGCGGATGTTCTCACAGAAAAGATGTAAACAATAGGGAGGTTGGGTGGACGAGGCCTAGAGCGAAAAGAAGACCTGAAGAGGGGGACTCTGCCTGCCGTCGTTCCATAGGAATAGTGAACTCATTTTGTAAAATATAAATCTATTTAAAGATTTTTTTAAAGTATTTTTTTATACTATATAGGTTTAAATAACTGCGCAGCTAAGGTTTTCCGCTGTTATGCACGTAATGCGAAAATTCAGAACTTTTCAATAAGCGTTTAAAAGGATCTAAATTCAGACCGGGAAAGCGTTTGCCTCTTTCTTATATTACAGCTCTAGTCTAGAGTAACACGACCAGTGGGCAGTCGGTTTCTTCAGAGGAGTTGAAAATAAAATGACTCGGATCTAGGTGACACAAGTTTTCCTTCCTCACAGGCACGTCCACGTGATCCTTTATCGTTGGGTTGACAGTAGAGCCTGGCATAGCGCTCAAGTACTGAGGAGGAGCAGCGACTCTGACATCCCTTCTCGTTCCTTGCTTCTTGAGGGCAAAACAGACATTTAAGAAAAAAGGAACAAACAAAAAGAAAAAACAAAAACAAACAAAAGCTAAACACTCACACACACAAATACAAACTTATCTAATGTATGAACTTGACATCCTGTAATCATCGAAAAAAAAAAATTAAAAAAAAACCGGAGCTATTATAATTCTGTGTGTTTACTTCCTTTCTGAGACGTGATGGCGCTTGCTCGTATTCTTGTTGGTGTTTCATTCTACTCGGGCCTCCTCTGGCCGATGCCCTGACGCCATCCAGATCGATGAGAGTATTTAGGAGAGGTTCAAACTTATTTATAGATCTTTTTAAAGATTCATTATTACATTAAAAGTCAATAAATGCGCAGGTGATAACTCTGCAATATCGTCGTCAATGCCTGATTTGTAATTCCCTAATTTTTTTTCCGAAATCTCAGGCTAATGTGATGGAGTTTGCTCACGTCTAGTTCCTTAGAGAGATTTATTTACGTCCATATACCGGCAGTGGTAGTGCGGGTGGCACTTCTTGCAGAAATTAAAAAAAAATATTATATATATATATATATATATATATATATATATATATATATAAAGTGAGAATTCCCAGAAAACATTTTCGGCCCGTTGATATAATTAGAAGAGGTTTCAGTTTTTCAATTATTTACCTTCCTACTCCAAGAAGTTCGTGACCTCTTGTCCCTGATAAAACATGTTGAGACTTGCTTGCTTAGTCTGGGCTGAGTGCCTAATATGAGAGCCCAATCTCACCCAACGTTTTGATGGGGACTAGAAGTCTCAGTGCAGATTTATGGGCGGACTTTCCAAAGATATTCACAGCATTTTCCTTGGTTGGTTTTCAAAATCAAGGATCGGATCCTGGACTTAAACAAGGTGTCCCTAGGATTTTTATCAACTTTTAAATCAACAAGACATTTTATTTCTTTTTAATCTACTCTATTTGATTTTCTGATTTCTTTGTTACAGATAAAGGAACTTTACTGAGATGGAATCTGCCAATACAACCATCATGAAATCCAAGTCGGTTATCCTGCTAGGTTTAGTATCGCTCCTCTTGGCGGGTAAGATCCACAGAAGTCCAATCACCCCACAGTTGTAGTTTTAGGTTCTCTCTGTGTGCTCAACTTAGGGACACTCCGATCTTGGAATTATTTGGTCATGTCCAATTTTTTCCCATTGAAACTAATTTTGTAAATATCAATGAAACTGAAATTTTTATTTTAAATATCTAAACTTAATGCAATTTTGTTTTTTGAATATTCATATTTTCAATGCTTTCACAATTTTAAAGAAATATTTTATTCTTTCATCGTTTAAATTCATTTCGCGAAGAAACGGAACAGAAATGGCATATTAATTGAAAAAAAAAACAATTCAAAGAACTAGAGACAATTTCTTAACGTCTTGCAGGCTGAAACAGATTTGTATCATTTATCCAGAGAGTGATGTATCCAATCTGTTTGTTTAGCTCTTTCCATCCCTACCTCCTCTCTCTCTCTCTCCTCCCCCCCCCCCCCTCCCCGCGCTCTCGCTCTCTATCTTTTAATCTGTCTGTCTGTCTGTCCGTCTGTCTGTCTGTCTGTCTCTCTCTCTCTCTCTCTCTGTCTCTCTGTCTCTGTCTCTCTCTCGCTCTCTCTCTCTCTAAATAGAAAGCAAAAATACCACACTTGGAGGATAACTTTGTAATTATAAAGGATCCAAAAGGACGCGTGTGTGTCTATAAAAAGTATAATACAAGGTCTAAAAGGAAATAGGCACTGAACTTTATAATTACAGGCCAAAAAAGAGATAACAAAATTTAACATATAACGTTTCACTTTGTAAGCTTTCTCTGTCTCTACCTAGTCTTTCCAATTTATTTTCTTTCTACCATATACTTGAAAAACTCGCCCTTTCAAAAGAAAGAAGGATTCACAAATCCGCCAACCGAACACTGACTGTAACAGAAATGTGACCGCAGGTAAACTTGGACCAGCAATGTAGTTACATAAACAAAGGTAACAGTTCAAACTGGACATCACAGGAGTGGTCAGCAGATATGACCAGTGAATCTCAAGTTGTAGTGTTGGGCTGATACAACTGACCGCATTGTCAGAGGTCGGAGACGATAACACCTGGACCTTGTCTCAATATGTATGTGCGCGTATGTGGTAGCAAGTGTGCTTGTTTGTCGATGAGACAATAAGCGTACGCCTACCTGTGTAGAGATTTATGTAATGCGTAGAACATTAGCACATCTACAAGCTGGTAACTTACACACCTCTTTAGGGTTAAAACTTGTTCCAAATTGTTCAAAGACTGCATCGTCGTTGACATTGATTTAAAAGGAAAAAAAAATAATTATTCGATAATTTAAGAACAGAACAAATCACGTAACTGTGAAATCAAAAACTGACAAAAATAAAACAAACAAAAAAAAAAAAAAAAAAAAAAAAATGAAACAGAAAACCAACAGTCAATTTTTATTATAATAATTTTATGCTCTGCTTCAACTGTGAATATTTGTGATCCACGCAATGCGTGCAGTGGGTGAGATTGATAATTTAATAAAGGTCACGTTTCAAAGGGGCAAAAGTCATACATGGACTTCATAAATTATATGGTAATGGAGAGTAAACATCCGACTGCTGAATTTTGTGCTTTGGTGTAAATCGAATTGTTGTCAGATACAGTTTTCACACTAAAAGGTGACATGAGGCCTTCTCTAGCAACACAGATGGTTGGTGATAGTCCATTGTTAACCAAAGTGCAAAGTTCGTTTAAACCCGGGAATAAAAAGTTTTCAAATTTTTTAAGTAATTGCATTTTTTCCCTGAGGCATATTTGCCACGCTAGGCCATATGACACTTTGCCTTCCCTCAGAGCTCTTTGGACGGAAGCCAGAAGATCTTTATTTCTTAACAATACAGCTTTACATACCCTTCATTTTCAATGGTACTTTTTGGCCTCATTTGAAAGATTAAGTCGTAACATACAATCTCGGGTAACAAAAAGAGCTTTTGTTTGATGTTCATCTATCAGAATGAGGGTGTAACCAAACAAAAGTTCAAAAGTTTTCAGTAACAGTATGGTTCAAATTTTGACATATCTATATCACAGGCTTAGCTAGAAGTTCCTAAATATAGAGCAAATCATGAAACTTAAACAAAGCTCTGTGTATTCACGGCTAGAATGTAACATTCCATTAGATGCTTAACCTTAAAATAATTTTGTAGCTAGGGCGGACGAATAACTATTGAGAAAGCAGGTTGTTTAGCCCAGCATCCAGCTCAACAACACTAAACTGTCGATGTCCTAACAGTGCTAGAATAGTAGAAATATCACTTCAGCGGTTAGACCAGCTCCTTAGGAGGTTCTGGGTTTTTTTCCCCACAAGATTAATCACTGGAAAATTAAGACTAGTGAGGGTCATAAGAAAGAGTCGTGTGATTTAGTCTAACGCAACTGTACCGTTATAAGATATCTTTTTTGTTACCGCACCCCTTAAGTTCTGAGCCTAACTGTTCACTGTCCACAAAACAAAAGAAAGTTGATGTCAAACTGTAAAAGAGCGAACTTGTTTTCAAGTCAAAGTTCAAAGCCAAAGAAACTAATATCCAGGGATGTAACATTTTTAGAAGCAGTACCAAGGGAGACAACCTGATCTTTTTTCTTCGTACATTTTTCTCATAATTATTTCCTTTACACCGTATATCGTAATCATCCATGGAAATAATGTAATATGGTAAACATTGTGTTATGCGCTGAAGAGGAAACATCTTTGTCATACGTTTGAGTCTATGCTTTTAGAGACTAGCGTAGATCCAACCTCTCTTTCCAGATTCCTTTGATGTAATAGGTAAGATACCTTCAATAGGGGGCTGTTTTCATGATACTAGTAATCCGTTCATGAGTCAAGAAATTACGAGCTCTCAATAAACCAATTACATGCTCTCAATCAACTTATTATAAGCTATCAATCAACTAATTACAAGCTATCAATCAACCAATCACAAGCTATCAACCAATCAATTACAAGCTATCAATCAACCAATCACAAGCTATCAACCAATCAATTACAAGCTATCAATCAACCAAGTACCTTATCGGTTCATCCGTGTATCTGCGAAACACGGCAACCTGTGCAGAACTGATCTTTAAATATTCTATACCTCTTACCATATTATGTATATCGCGTAATAAGAAAATCTAAGACCCTCATAAAAGACATGATCACCATCACATACTTTTGTTTGAGCTAAGACCGACTGTAGTTGTTGAATTTCTTATGAGACTTTTATTATCTTCTCTTCGCATGCAGTTTTTTTGTGTTGAAAGTGGCAATATATGGTGCTTTATTCTTAAATTTTGCTGTGGGTTCTGTTGAATTTCTGACCATGCCGCACCACTTTCTAAAACCTTCCAGAAACAAAGAATACTTACCGAATTCTTCGGTACAATTATAAGTCAAGGTCAAAGCTTCGATTTTTTATTTTCTTTCAGGACCTTTCGTCATTTTTGTTTCGCATGATTTTCTCTTTATTAATCGAGGTAACCGCATACAGATAATGAACCGCTGGACACTTCTGTTTCCCCCCACCAGGCCATGTCCAGAGCCAGTGTGAGGCTCCTTGGGAGGGGCGGCCCGGTGGCGACTCGTGTTATCTCTATATCGACAAGCAAGGCTTACACTGGGAGGACGCGGCAATGTTCTGTAGGAACAATGGCGGCTTTCTGGTGGCCGTCAACTCCAGAGACGAGGAGAGCTACCTCGCCGGTGGGTGCGGCGCTTGTGGGGCGGCTGCTTTATTATTATTATTGTTATTATTATTATTATTATTATTATTATTATTATTATTATTATTATTATTATTATTATTATTATTATTATTATTATTATTATTATTATTATTATTATTATTATTATTATTATTATTATTATTCTCACCATCCTGTCAGGACGTCTGGCCACGAGTAAGATGGAGAGCTTCTGGATCGGGGCCAATGACATCGATACCGAGTTTGGCTGGGTCTGGCTCGATGGCTCGCCCTTCTCCTACTTTAACTGGGCACCAGGTGAATAACACTGCCAGCTTCCTTTCGGCTCTGTACAAAATCTCTATTATGACGGATGATGTACCGGCAGTATGATTATTTTGTGTTTTATTTATACTTGTTTATGTAAACTTATTAACTTACTTAGACTTATAAGAAGTATTTTTTATGTACTTTTCTATTTCTCTTCTTGTCTATCCCTAAATCTCGCTCTCTATCTCTTCGTCTTAAATTTTCATTTATCTCTCTTTCTCTGTACTTAGTTTTCTCGTTTTCTCACACTTTTAATATCTTTCTCTCTCTCTCTCTCTCTCTCTCTCTCTCTCTCTCTCTCTCTCTCTCTCTCTCTCTCTCTCTCTCTCTCTCTCTCTCTCTCTCTCTCTAATTTTTTGCCTTCAGTCTTACCCTTTTCACTATTTCTTTCATCGTTTTCCCATGTTCTAATTCAGTTTCTACCTTAAGGATAGATTTACATGAAAACGTAAAAAACCTCACGCCTGCTGCATGTTTTTTTTTTTGAATTTTTGGCTGTTTAATCTTGTTTATTATAACCCCAGGTCAGCCAGATAACTACGTAGACCAGGATTTTGTCTACCTTAATAAGACAACGATGCAGTGGGCAGACGTTGGGCCATCAGCAGTGCTGGGAATTATCTGTGAAATGAAAGGTTAGTGGGCATTAAAGAAAAAGGTGTAGCGTTACATTACTTTTGTACAAATGTTTCATTTGGCTCAGCCTTTACCTGATCATTAAAATTACACATTAGTTTCAACTGCTGTTTGCTTACTAATCTATATTAAATTTCTCTATGCTTGAGGGCTATTTGTTGTGATTTATGTGCTTGCTTTAATTGTACCCCTTAAGTGAGACAAAGCTGCGCAGCATTCTCTGAAAGTTTGCTGTATGAGATTTCATGTCTTTAAACATTTCTTCGTTCGCCGGTCATTAATTTGTAGGCTCTACACTGAAACTGCACATTGGAGAGTCACACAAAAGGTAACTTTTTGCGTTGAAAATGTCTAGAGGCAAGCTTCTGGAATACTTTCTCCCATCAGCACAAACAAAATCTTACAAAGGGGAGGAAAGCAAATAGAACATTAATGTGTTCTTAGCTGGGTTATGGATTGCCAATGTGTAGACTCCCACAGGCGCAGAAGAACATCTAGTCAGAAATTACAGTCTAATGAATGACCAAAAATTTATCTTACAATTCTACTTAGAAGTTTATAAAGTTAAACTTCTTTTATTCTTTGTTTCATTTTGTCGTCTATTATGTTCTTTTTTTATATAAATTTTCAGTTGAGGTCAACACGACAGCCAAGCGTGACACAATTCCACAGCCACAAGGTAGATAGTTCGATTATCGATTTCAAAAGAATTGGTTTTCATTTTGTTTTGGTTTTTTTCCCTGACATTTTTTCTACCTTTTGAAGAGCAAAGATCTGATCTTCCAAGATTGATTTCAGTATAAAATTCAATACAGATAATTGTCAAATGTCAAACCTTAAATCTCTACACTTATGTTGATGCCAAGCATGTGGATTTACCTGTAATCTAGAACCTCGTTTCTTCACTTCAAAAAAAGTTAATGTTCTAAACTACAGTGGATATTGATCAAGGCAGTCTAAGCCTATATACCTGACTGATGTGGAAATCACCCATTTCTGAATTTTTCAAGAGTATTTTAAGATGATTTTAAGTTAAATGTTTATTAGTAAGCTATGAGTTTTTGCAAAAGTGCGTAAAGGTGCAGCACTGCATTAAAAACCTATGTCACGATGAATATTTAGAAAGATCTATAAATGAACTTAAATTTTACATTTTTAGTTGTTGTTTTTTTCTATTTGTTTTGTTTGTAAGGTTGGTCTGGTTATTAGCGTGATCAAAAACAATTTGCAACCACAAAGTTTATTGACGGCAAGGTTAGCCAAGAGTTTCAGTGCGGACAGTCTAATCTTGGTCTAGATTTATTATGCTTAAATCAGGATCATAATCTAGATATATTATTTTCTATCTTGCGGCAAAGAGGATTGTGTTATTGGCCACTTTGTTTACATTTATCACAAACATTAACGATGTCTGAGAGGAAGAAAACTCTTGTCTGGCTCATCGGATTTAGAGGTAAGTACAGGTCGATCACCTGTCGGCATGCTCTCTGCCGTGGTTTCCATCTGACGGCTTAGGCTGGTACCCATTCACACCTCACTGAAATAAACACTAAATGAAACAAACTTGAATATTGCCTCGCCCCAAAATGCCGTGCCATTACCCATTCGAGTATTCGAGTATTCAAGTAATGAAATTGACACAACATTGTAAGACTAGCTATGTTTGTATATATAATTTTGGCTTTGTCGAGAGACGAAAAGTTTTCCTTCCTTCTCCCAGCCGGAAAATTCTATGGGTGCGAAGATGGATGGGTGTCTTACCAAGACCGCTGTTACTTAATTCAAGGAGATAAAAAGAGCTGGTTTGATGCCCAGGTGGCGTGTAGACAGATGAAGGCAGACCTGGTCAGCATATCGAGCGAGTGGGAGAACCAGTTTATCTGGAGTCAGGTGCCTTATGGTAGGCTTGGGTCAAAAATATGCTCGTTTAACCATAAGTTATATAACCCCTTTTTATCTCTCACACATACTCATCTTCACCTCTTTATCTTTTCCTCTCTTTCTCCTTGCATCCCCTTCTATTTTTTATCTGTTTGTACTGCTCTCTCTGTCTGTCTCTGTCTCTGTCTCTGTCTGTCTGTCTGTCTGTCTGTCTGTCTGTCTGTCTGTCTCTCTCTCTCTCTCTCTCTCTCTCTCTCTCTCTCTCTCTCTCTCTCTCTCTCTCTGTTAATCCCTCTTGTCTTATTGTCTAATGAATATTGAAGACTCACTAATAGACACAATCATGCAAGACAAAAGGGAAGTCTCTGGTATTACTTTATAACTTACCTAAACTAGTGCAAAATACTTTTAATCTTATTAATATATAATACTCGTTTGAACAGAAGCCCTGGTGGCTCTATTTAGCTGAACTCTTGTCTTGTGACAATCCACTATCGACTTTCACACTATTCTTTACAAATAAGAGATAGTATAAATCTTATAACCTGCTTTTTTTGTCTCTAACTGTGTGGCTTGTGAATTACAAAGATCTAAGCCATTATCATAGGCCAGTCTCACCTTTTCAGTTCAACTTTTTGCTATGAAAAGCGTTTAGATATATATCTTTTTTTACATATAAAGAATTTACATATATAAAGCATAGCTTACATTAATTTATGGAGAGGCTAAACGAAATCACAACTCAAACAAAACACAAAAAGGAGTTGCCACCTAATTTCAACATAAAAGAAAAGACAATGGGGAACCCTATAAAACAGATGTCATAGCTGCCATAAAGATATTTGAGATCGTCTTGACGGAATGAATGAAACATTGAATCAGCAAGGCTAGTGAAAGCCACCGAAAATCCTTGCTTTCTCAGGATGCCAGGACAGGAACTCCAGTTGTCCGGAGCTGGCCCAGAATGGCGGGTGTCCAGCTAATGCTACTTACACAACTGTCAACTGCCGGAAGTCGTGTGGACTTTGTGACGGCGCATGCGCTAATGCCTATGAAACAGCTTCCTGTGATTACTGGGCGTTCATTGGTGAATGCACCAAGAATCCTTTCTGGATGTGGCCCAACTGTGGCTTGTCGTGTGGTTGCGATCCTTGTAAGTGGGAGCCATATGGATCTCGGATATCCATAGCAGATACAAATTTTCATCACGTTGCTTCATTTACCATTTTCTCTACGCTGTTTTATTCTTTTACTTCAATATAAGCAAAAGCTAATCTTAAACCTTCATTTACAACACAATCTTAAACTGTGAATTTGTGCGTAAAGGAACAAGTGAATGTAGATTGCATGCAACATCTTCTCATTCAATTTAACATAACTTTCAAAATTTACAGAAATAGGTTTTCAAGACTAATACTTTAAAACTAAAAAGAATTCTCAATTTATATATATATATATATCTGTGTGTGTTTCTTTTTTAAGCCAAGGAAGACGAAATTTTTTATTCCATTTTTCCCCTTCCAATTCAATGGAAGCTGATCTTCACATTTGAAACCGACGGCACTGTACATGTGAGTGTCCTGCTTATCTCTGTTCCATCAGCCACCAATGAAGGTTATTGGATAGGGTTCAACGACCGTAGCAGCCCGATGAACTTCGTCTGGTCTGACCTTTCCCCTGTGACCTATGCCTACTGGATGCGCCAGGAGCCCAGCAGTTTCCAGAAAGGGAAGGAGGACTGTGTACTAATGCATTCAGTCGTAAGTTGGTGGAGGTGTCTAAGGGAAGGAGGACTGTGTACTAATGCATTCAGTCGTAAGTTGGTGGAGGTGTCTAAGGGAAGGAGGACTGTGTACTAATGCATTCAGTCGTAAGTTGGTGGAGGTGTCTAAGGGAAGGAGGACTGTGTACTAATGCATTCAGTCGTAAGTTGGTGGAGGTGTCTAAGGGAAGGAGGACTGTGTACTAATGCATTCAGTCGTAAGTTGGTGGAGGTGTCTAAGGGAAGGAGGACTGTGTACTAATGCATTCAGTCGTAAGTTGGTGGAGGTGTCTAAGGGAAGGAGGACTGTGTACTAATGCATTCAGTCGTAAGTTGGTGGAGGTGTCTAAGGGAAGGAGGACTGTGTACTAATGCATTCAGTCGTAAGTTGGTGGAGGTGTCTAAGTCTTAACAGAGATTCTACTGAGATCACAGTCCAGGGAAGGAGGACTGTGTACTAATGCATTCAGTCGTAAGTTGGTGGAGGTGTCTAAGTCTTAACAGAGATTCTACTGAGATCACAGTCCAGGGAAGGAGGACTGTGTACTAATGCATTCAGTCGTAAGTTGGTGGAGGTGTCTAAGGGAAGGAGGACTGTGTACTAATGCATTCAGTCGTAAGTTGGTGGAGGTGTCTAAGTCTTAACAGAGATTCTACTGAGATCACAGTCCAGGGAAGGAGGACTGTGTACTAATGCATTCAGTCGTAAGTTGGTGGAGGTGTCTAAGGGAAGGAGGACTGTGTACTAATGCATTCAGTCGTAAGTTGGTGGAGGTGTCTAAGTCTTAACAGAGATTCTACTGAGATCACAGTCCAGGGAAGGAGGACTGTGTACTAATGCATTCAGTCGTAAGTTGGTGGAGGTGTCTAAGTCTTAACAGAGATTCTACTGAGATCACAGTCCAGGGAAGGAGGACTGTGTACTAATGCATTCAGTCGTAAGTTGGTGGAGGTGTCTAAGGGAAGGAGGACTGTGTACTAATGCATTCAGTCGTAAGTTGGTGGAGGTGTCTAAGTCTTAACAGAGATTCTACTGAGATCACAGTCCATGGTTGGCTCTGCTTGTAAAGCTTTTCCAATTTATCAAACACTGGTGAGTGATAGTGATCGTGAAGTTATTTTCATGTCCAGACACTTGCAAGAGTTTAAATGTCAAGGGCATGGCGCTATGTCGCCATTAGTGGATAAGTGTGGGGTATTACTCCTTTGCTCTGCCCTTTCCCAAAGATACTTTATTTAGGACATGAAAAAGTTGCTGCTCTATGAAAAAGAAAATACGAAATGAAGTCTGGAACGTCTACAGTCAGTCTAAATTAAAATTTAAAGACGATTCTGTCAGAAAAAAAAGGAATCAAAACAGTATATCACCTACAGTATAAAATGTTCTCACCCACCCAGCAAATAGCTCTCTTCCCAATTTTTAAAAAAAACTCAAAACGGGAAAGTGGTTGTCGCCTCAAGACATGATAAGATAAGATTACCTGTATCCATCCCTTTAGCGGAAATTCAAAAATCGCCCTGCCCATTAACATAAGGAAAGACAGAATGACATACAATAAAAATACAGGTGTAAATGAAATAAGTGCATAACATAGATGCATTCATGTTTTCTATACTGAGCTTGTTATTCTAGATAGGTAAGTTTAGAGACAAGGAGAGCATTCTTGAATCCTCTAATATTGCTTTGACTTAAAAAAGTCCAAGAAAGAGAGAGAATCAAACGATGTAGACAAGCTGATTTCGTGTCTGCTGGAGATAAAGCTCTGTGTGAATCTGTTTCATAGAGAGTACTTTCTGCCTCAGACAACCCTGTGTGAACGCGTTTCATAGAGAGTATTTTCTGCCTCAGACAGCTCTGTGTGAACGTGTTTCATAGAGAGTACTTTCTGCCTCAGACATTACTGTGTGAACGCGTTTATTAGAGAGTACTTTCTGCCTCAGACAGCTCTGTGTGAACGTGTTTCATAGAGAGTACTTTTTGCCTCAGACAGCTCTATCTGAACGTGTTTCATAGAGAGTACTTTTTGCCTCAGACAGCTCTGTGTGAACGTGTTTCATAGAGAGTACTTTTTGCCTCAGACAGCTCTATCTGAACGTGTTTCATAGAGAGTACTTTTTGCCTCAGACAGCTCTATCTGAACGTGTTTCATAGAGAGTACTTTTTGCCCCAGACAGCTCTATCTGAACGTGTTTCATAGAGAGTACTTTTTGCCCCAGACAGCTCTATCTGAACGTGTTTCATAGAGAGTACTTTTTGCCTCAGACAGGCGAGTGGAGTGACGAAGTATGCGCGACCCCAAGCTCCGGATATGTGTGTGAAAAACCTAAGGACTTCATGGATCAGCGCACTGTGGATGCCAGCGCCATGGGCTGCTCCTTTGTGAGTACTTATTATACAGGAGTAATTTGAGTACTGATACATGAGTAGTTTGAGTACTAATAAAAAAAGAATATTTTGAGTACTTATACACCAGTAGTTTGTGTACTTATACATGAGTAGGTTGAGCTCTTATACAAGAGTAGTTTGACAACCTATTCACGACTAGTTTGAGTAATTACTGAGGAGTAGTTTAACAACCCATTCACGACTAGTTTGAGTAATTACTGAGGAGTAGTTTAACAACCCATTCACGACTAGTTTGAGTAATTACTGAGGAGTAGTTTAACAACCCATTCACGACTAGTTTGAGTAATTACTGAGGAGTAGTTTGACAACCCATTCACGACTAGTTTGAGTAATTACTGAGGAGTAGTTTTGATACTTATGTAGGAGTACTTTTAAAAATATTTATATGAATAGATTGCCGACTTGTATAATAAAAGGTTGAGCACGAGTATACGAGTAGATTGAGTATTTCTATACAAATAGGTTCAGTACTAGTAGAGCAATAGATTGAATAAGTATAGAATGAGTACTTTATAACAAATCGGTTCATTACTTATACGTGAATGAAGTCAAATCGCATTTTAATGACATGATTTGAAATATTTCCTTCTTTTTCAGTTTTTTTTTTCTTTTTGTTCCAAAGATTTAGATGATTATTTAAAAAAAGATTTGACTTTCATTTCAAGACGTGAGTTAAGCGTCCAGTTCATACGTTCAACTCTTAAGGATTTCAAATTGAAAAAAAAAATCTAATTATTACTTCCATTATTTCTATTTTATTCTATTGATTTTTACCTTGAGTAAAATACCCATGCTTACTCCTACCAAACACTTAGATGGGGTAATTTAATTGAGTGGCTAATATCAATATTTAGGATTCATTCAGTTATTTTTTGTAGTTTTAAATCGTCTAGAATATCTTTAAAAATCTAGACACAGTTCATTGACTCTAAGCAAATCCCTAATCTCTTGTCAGTGGCTCTGCACAAGTAACTAAGCCACCAATACACAGTTTTAATGTGCTGTTAAAGCCCTTAAAAGAAAGCGATTTCCTTTATAAATTTTGTATTAAATATGATTATTTCTCGTATTTTCTGTAATAAACCCTTGGGAAGAGTTTTACTTTGCAAAACTAAGGACAAACCAAAAAAAATGTCCTCAAGAGAGACAGCTGGGTGAGAGCAGACGCTGTAGAGCTATGACTGAATGGATCAAGACTTTGAGAGGAATCTTAACTGCACCATCTGTCGTGATTAACACAAACCTTAGCTAAACTTACAAACTAGCTTTTGTCGTCGAAACAAAGAGATTCAGAATCATTCTGAAACTTTCCTGCAGTTTTGTTTCTGTACCGGATCTAACCAATCAGTTTCACTTTCACAGAGAGTAACTTGAGGTTCGAGAAATGTTCAGATATTCCTGTTAACTTGTCCCCAGGGCTCGATGGGCTATAAAGGAAAGTGCTTCACTACCGTGGCCACCGCCAAGTCATGGTCTGATGCGAAAGCTTACTGTGAGCGTCTGAAGGGTCAACTGGCTATCTTACCTGACAAGTAATTATCAGACTCGTATACTCTTAAGGCTTTCTTATTGATTTAAATTGTGTTTCTAAAATGCAGCAATAGTCACAGTATTGAGTAGTAGTAGTAGTAGTAGTAGTAGTAGTAGTAGTTGTAGTAGTAGCAGTTAGTAGTAGTAGTAGTAGTAGTAGTAGTAGTAGTAGTAGTAGTAGTAGTAGTAGTAGTAGTAGTAGTAGTAGTAGTAGTAGTAGTAGTAGTAGTAGTAGTAGTAGTAGTAGTAGTAGTAGTAGTAGTAGTAGTAGTAGTAGTAGTAGTAGTAGTAGAAGTAGTAAATAAAGGCTCTAATAATCCTGTGTCAATATTTTTTCTTCTTTCTCTAATGTATACAACTAACCTTAAAATTATTTGTATATATATATATATATATATATATATATATATATATATATATATAAATCTATATATAAAGTTAAGCCCAAGAGTAAATTTTTTAAAATTCTTTTATTTCTATCAGTACTATTATCATTAGTATTAGTAGTATTAGTAGTAGTAGTAGTAGTAGTAGTAGTAGTAGTAGTAGTAGTAGTAGTAGTAGTAGTAGTAGTAGTAGTAGTAGTAGTAGTAGTAGTAGTAGTAGTAGTAGTAGTAGTAGTAGTAGTAGTAGTATTAGTAGTAGTAGTAGTAGTAGTAGTAGTAGTAGTAGTAGTAGTAGTAGTAGTAGTAGTAGTAGTAGTAGTAGTAGTAGTAGCAGCAGAAGCAGTAAATCTAATGGTGGTGGTGTTATAAAGAGTGGAACAGGCAAAATTAAATTTATTATCATTAGAGTTGGTCACATTGCAAAAGTAACGATATTGATATAAGTTGCTTTCTTAAGGTAAATGACATTGTCATCATCGCTTTATACATTCGATAAAAGGATTGCAGACACTTCATATCTCCATATAATTAAAGAGGGACATTATCTGAGCAGTTGTAACGATTTAATTGATCTAATCTGTTGAGGAACTCAGACTAATTCTGTTTGGAATTGTTCAGGAGATCCAACGCTTTCCTGACGTCCGTGCTGTTTGCTGAGGAGGAGAATTCCAATGTTTGGGTCGGCTTGTCTGCCACCGGGGAGGCCTACTCCTGGGTTGATGGATCGAGCCCTCACTTCGCGGCCTGGACCGCCAACCATACAGGTAGCTGGAGGCACGAACAGTTTGGGGGTTTATATGCCATAAGGGAAAGTTAAGGTTACATGTTTGTACTACCTTTGGTTTAAATGAGGCAAATAATATCATTGATATAGGATTTTTGTGACTTGCAAAGACAATTAAATTGAATAGTTTGAAATCGCATGAAAACTATTTTATAAGTGCAATTTAAATTCAGAGGTGCCCTGGCTTATACACTTTTTTGTCTACATGAGCAGATTGGACTAAGATATTTCTTTGACCACATGTGCTGACGTCCAATGGTAAAAACTTCGGATGCACATTATCTTCAGTACTTAAAGATTTTGGCAAGATATTGAAAGGGTCAATGATTAATCACTTGTATGAGAATTATGGTGCAGGGATCGGAAACTGTCCTCTGGCTTTATTGGATTTTAGAACTGGACTGTGACAAGAATTTGCAACTAAATTAAAAAGAAACAACAAAACTTGATGGTCATAGCGTTTGCAAAAAAAAAATGTTTAAAAAAAAAAAGAATGGGCTGTCAGAGCACTTTTTAAAGCTAGTAACATTAATGTTAGATTACTTCATGAAGATCGTGATCTAGTGTGTTGGAAATCTAATAAATTATACATATATATAAATATATATATATATATATATATATATATATATATATATATATATATATATATGTAGACTTGAGATTACTTTCTTAATAAATGGTAAGCAAGATTTTACATCTCTACTGTCTCCAACAACGCTCATTCACTTCACTTAAGAAATATCAGTCTATTTATATTCTTCTTTATATTCTTCTTCTTCTTCTTCTTCTTCTTCTTATTATTATTATTATTATTATTATTATTATTATTATTATTATTATTATTATTATTATTATTAGAATTATTTTTTTTTTTTTTTAGGTAAAGAACGAGATATGTGCACCTCACTTACCAGGAAAGGCTGGGACCCACTTAGCTGTGATACAGTTTCCCCTTTTGTTTGCGAGACATCGCGACGCGGCTGGGCTGCGCCGGCTACCACCACAGTTACCGTAGCATCGAGCAAGACTAACAACATCACCTGCCCATCAGGCTGGTCGGACTTCAAACAGTTATGCTATAAGGTAAAAATGTTTTGTGTGGTTTTCTCCTTGTCGTTTTTTGATTGGTAGACAATACCTTTCTATAATGCATGCTGTATTAAGGAGAAACAATACAATACTTTCTATAATAAATGCTACATTAGGGAGAATGAAATGATAGAATTATGATGTCAACTATAGTTGCTAAAAGGCTGAGAAATCGTAAGCAAACAATACCATATGTGAGCAGCGACACGTGTGAGTTTTATTCCCAGCCCAGGATATCCATTCAGATAAAATAGCACTAACCAGTGAAGTCTTTTCTAATGCACATAAGTCACTTTTAGAGTGAACGATCGATCAACATAGACTGTTTAGAACCAGAAACTAATTGTTGCTAAGAGCAAGTATCATCGTAAGATTTTTCCTTATTATCTAGTTGAAAAAACAAAAAAAAAACAAACAAAAAAACAAGAAGAGCACAAGATTGTTAATGCGCATTCTATGTTATCAGAAATTAGTGAATCTCTTATGGAACCCAGTTAGTCGACTGTGATATATCTGAACTATTTGGATCCCCTGAGTTTTCTCCAAGGATCCCTACATGACCTTCTATAACTTTGTACATAACAGAGGGAGATGATAATCACATGCTTGAGGCTATGAACAAGGTACAAAGAAACCGTTCAACCTTTTCTTAAAAGAGAAGTGTTCTTTTTTTTCATTCTTTCATTATTCATATCCTTGACAGAGCTAATTGTGCATGTAAATCCATGATTTGTGGTACTTTTGTGGTATTTTAACAAAGTCCTATCTTTTACCAAATTGTTAAAGTACGAATTATATGATAAAAGTCACTAGTCTTGATTTGCGAGAGTTAGTTATAGAAAAAAATAACCAGAAGAACTCGCTTTCTTCTGTCGTTCTTATTCTCCAGTTTACATCAACTCCAAAGAGGTGGCTTGAAGCCCAAACTTTCTGTGAAAGCCAGGCGGCTTCACTGATGACCCTACACAATCAAGACACAAATGATTTTCTATTCGAAACTTTACTTCAGAACAAGTATGTTTCATGGTTTTTTTTTTTGCCATTTTTAACAAATGCATTTTCAGTTTCAGTTCTTAGTCTGCTTGTGGCAGAAAACTGAAAACAAGTCTATCTAGAGACTAAATGAGAGCATTCCACAAATTTTGCTGACTATTTTTTTCATAGTAATAAACTACACACCATCTTTACAATGTGAGGTTTTAAGTTTAATAAAGCCAGTAACCTAGTCGACTATGAGTCTTCAACTTCAGCCCTGTTTTAGTTGATTGAGGATGGATAAAGAAGGAAAAGAGATGGTGAATCAAGTAGCCAAGGAAAGAACAAAACTATTTCACGACTTATTTTTGTTATCTGCTAAAGATGTTCTTATCTAATATATGCAGGGAATAGTAAATACTTTAAAAAAAAAGTTTGAAGTAGTTAAAAGTGATAAAAACCATAATTAGCTGTGTTAATAGGTGACGATGGAACTGTAGAAACTAGCTTATTTGTTATCTCATCAGGAAATATATGTGGGCTACCAAGTCTTTACGTTCCTAAATGCTTCTCAATATTTTTTTCAAGGCTAAATATAACGTTTAACACTTTCTGTAAGATTTGTCGATATATTGATTGATATAATGATTGCTCTGGTAACGTCTGCTTTGAAAGGGTCCAAAGCCTTTCTTAATGTAATTATTTAAGAAAAGCTAAGTCAATATCAGTAATTCTAAGAGTCGGAGAAAGGCATGATTAGAACCTGCAAGGGTTAAATTGTGCAATTCTTACGACAGACACTTTATGACAAGATCAGTTCTGCTCCAAAGTCGGAAAATAACATGAACTCATTGCTGGTTCCAGACTTTATTATCTAAGGTTAGACTTTCACCTTAGACAGGAAGTAGTTGGTTTTTTTTTCAATAACAATTATGACGTTCGCGGTCTCATTCTATAAAGCATAGTTCGTGATTCCTTGCAAATTGTGAAAACTGAACTGAAATTTTATAGGTACTTAAAAAAGTTAACTCTCAAGAAAGAATGGCGAATGCGAGTCACATTCAAGTCCATGCAGGGATGAAGTGAAAGGTTGAAAGTCCTAACAGTCCCCCAGGTTGTGTCTAGTCCTGGTGAATCCCCTTACAACACTGCAATGCACGGGTGGAGCCCTTTACAAATGTTTCCTTATCAATGAAATGGCTTATGGTATGAACAAAACAAGGTAGAAAAAAGACAGTAGTTGTAAAAACGCACAATTTTTTTTAGAATACCCTGTTCTATTTTTGATTGGATCTCTGATATTATTTTGATACAGGGATATATTGGACAACAATGAAATCTGGTTTGGTCTTCGTGAAACCAGCTTTGGAGACAGGAGAGGTGAGAGGTCAAAATGTCAAGGGCGTTTATAATAGCACCATGAAAGCAATAGATTTTACCATGCCTAATTTATTTGTTTCTTGTTTGTTTTGAGTACACATTTTCATTACAAATCAGACTTTGAATTTTATGACTTTATGTGTCTTTGTTTTAACTGTTTGTATTGATAATTATTGTCAATGTCTTTCATTTTCATTCTTTCACTCTCGCTCACCCTCTTCTTCTTCTCTCTCTTTCTCTCTGTGTTCCTTTTTTTTCTTCTTACCCTGTTCTTTCATTTTCTCTTTTTCTATCTTTTTCCTTGTGTTTTTTCTATCTTCATTGGTTTTTTAGCCTATTTATTTTCTTTCCTTGATTTTATTTTTACTATGAATCTGTCATCTTTCCCTCATGTACCATTATTTGAAACAATAGTATTGCCTAAATTTTTTTCCTGTCCTTTTCTTTAACTGTCTGATTTTATGTCTGTTTCTTTTTTCTTTTATCTTTTTTACTTATCGACTTACTTATGACGCAAAAATGAAAATTAAGATTACATTTTTATCCTATATTTTTTATCCACCTATCTATCTTTCTATCTATCTATCTTTCTATCTATCTATTTATCTATCTATCTATCTATCTATCTATCTATCTATCTATCTATCTATCTATCTATCTATGTATTTATCTGTCTATCTCTCTCTCTATATATATATCTATTGATCTCTCTATCTATCTACCTTTCCACCTATCTATATCTCTGTCTTTATAGATTTCTATCCATCCCTATATAAGTGTATAAACTGTGTATTACTGACAGTAAAAAGTTTTTTCCCTGCAAAAGTGTCAACATAATTGATTAATTCCAGAATATGTCTGGATAGACGGAACTCCGCTTGACTTCCAGGCCTGGGATGATGGCCAGCCCAATTCGTTTACCGTGATTGAGAGTTGTGGAGCGGTAAGTGGGAAAACTGAGCCTGCTTTCCAGTTAAAATCATAAAGAAACAATGGTAATACGACTTTCTCCAGTTGTCTGATGTGCGCGCACTAAACTGTTCCAAGAACATAGGAACAGGTTGAAAGTCAGCTTGTAATTTTCGGACCTTTACCGGTGTTACTTATAAACCGAAAAGAATTAATCTTGGCCCATTAAATTTAACTTCATTTTGACTAAAACTATGGATGTTAAATTTTGTATTATAAAAACATCTCCATATGTTTTTCAATTTGAACGAATTCGCAACAGGAAAGGGTGAAGATAATGGTAATGAAATACAGTGTAAAAATAATTGATAAAGTCAGTTTAGAATTGTACTACTATATTAACAAATTTATTAAAATAAAATGTCTCGATGCAAGGAAAGAAACTAGTAATGGGCAACATTTTATGCATCATGCCAATTTTTTTTTAAAATTACTCTTATCAAAGAAAAGTTACTGCTATTTGTAACTTGACCTGCAAAACATAGCAACCTGCAAGCATATTTTTGCTGTAGGAGCTGTTGTGTCCTCTATGCTAATCTCTTTGCTGTCCATGTGGGCTCTCACTCCGACTGGAGCATCCAAGCTTCAACAGCAAAGTCTCATTTTTAAACCAGTCTGTCGTAAGTGGCAAGTCATGGAATCTCACACTTGTCATCCCATCATGATTTATAACTTCCGGTGACATTAATCTTCATCTCTTATCAATTTGGTTAACTCAAAGTAGGCTATTGACAGCCTAGTGAAAGAACTAACAAAGAATTCAATAGTGAAAAAAAGGGAAAATTGAAAGCCGTGTGTCTCTCGTTGTCCGCTAAGGATCCTAGATATAATTTTTAACAACTCAAATTTCTGTTTTCAGGCGCAAACAGCATCCCAAAGCTGGAAGATATCTAGCTGTTTCGAGAGAAAAGCGTTTGTGTGTCAGCTCAAGAAAGGTGAAAGCACAATCACGATGTGAATCTTTATAGTGTATCATTTAAATTGTGTTAAATCATTTGTTAAGAATCATTATCCTCAGTCATAACGCCACTAATCAAATTATGTTAATATGATCTATCCTCCCAACTCTTAATATTTTGGTAGCTTGGGACTCCCTTAATTAATCCCATTCATTTCCATGATGACTAACAAAAATAAACAATGAAAATATAAAAGTGGTATTTATCTGGCCATTCTGGTGAGTAGTCTATGTTTCTGGCAGAGTAAATACACACAGCTCTCATTGGGCGTATAGTGTCATGGTCAAAACAGGGTACACCAATTTGTTTCTTATTCTTGTGAGGCACCTAAGACTTTTGTAAGTGCAAGCCAAGTCCCCGGAATAAGAAAAAAAATCCATTACATTTTAAGAGAAATAGTAGTCGATACATTGAGTCTTTTAGCATACCTATGATAAAATACATTTAATTCAAATAAAAGACTTTTTGCTCAACAACAATGCAATTGTGCCAAACTGTTAAAACGGTAAAACTCACATTGATACTTGATGCATGAAATTTGGGTTGTTGTTGAGGGAGGCCTTAGAAACGGCACTAATGTTGCCATGCCCTTCTCTTTGGAAGAAACACGTCTCTCTCGTCAACTTTATACAGGCTTCTGAAAACACGCATGTGTTGTGCGTTGTAAGCTTAAATTAAATAATAAATGGGCGTTGATGGGGAGGGAGGAAACGGTAATACAACTTCCTCTTGGCCCTTGTGGTTTACAAATACTAAAGTGTTTTAGATTGTCATACTAAAAGATTCAGATTGACCATGTACCAAAGTGCTTAAACAGATTCATTGGTTTCAAATAATCTTACTCTCAATGGCCATGACATTGGTGGACGTCCAAAGACCACCAAGCTGGACTTGGACATTGATTTGAATCAAAAGTGACTCGACATCATACTATTTCATCCTATTATACAAACAAACAAATAACACCGTGATGAGAGAAAAAAAAGGGGAGGGGAGAGGGTGGAGGGGGGAAAATCAGATTTCCAATACAGCCCTTGGGTTTGCCAGGTTCAGATGCATGTAACAAGACAACTCACGTGTCTTGTCCTTCATCTTAAACCGTGTTATGGTATTGAGGCTCAGTGTAGGGGCTCACACTCATGCGCTGATACGTGATAAAACAGAGATGTTCTCGGTTGATCACAAACAGAAAGACAAAACATCATGGTGTTACTCCTCTTAAGCAACTCATCCTGAGTTCAAAATTCAAAGGTATTTCATATCCATCATTTAAACTCATATTGAAAATGAGTTTCTTTTCCATTAAATTTTATCATTTCAAATTATACACAGTGTGAGTATTTACAGTGTCTTGTTTATTGTTTCTACTCACATGGATTGTGTGCATCTGGTCTTGCTTAATAAATTCTCTCGATCCATATTACCTATTTAAAATTCTACATATGTGTACTATGTGTAAATGATCTGTCCCACTCAGTTTAGTAGCAAGATATCCTATGTTGGCAGCTGAGTTTTGCTGAAGCCTCTCTAAGAGTTTAACTTCGGGAATATTTCAGTGGGCCCTCCAAGTTTTAACATTATTTTCTAAAATGTGAAAAACTAGATAATGCTTTGATGTCTTGCCTTTAGCACAGGTGCTATTATATTACGTGAATTGTAGTAATAAGGTTTTATTTTTCTTTATGACAAAACAACGATAAAGGTTCTAACATTATCAACATAAACAAGTAGAAAGGAAAACCATTGTAATGCTTTGAGCCCTGAGCCATATTTGTTTGTTCTTTTTAAAAACAATATTGGTTTGATTAGGAAATAATAAAAGAACATTCCAATCCTTTCATTACCATCATAAGATGTATTTTCTTCCATAAAATATCCTTAGCTAAATTTATACTTTATCATTTTTATTTTTTTCAGGAGGACTCTATATCACACTGGCCACAGAAAAAGGTAACTAAGAAATGGCACAGTTTTTTTTTTATTTATGGTTGCAAGATTTTGGACGGCAATATGTTGTTGAACTAGTGAAATCAATCGAAACTTTAAAACGCCATGAAGTATTTTTGCAAGCCGATTAAAAAGATAAAAAAAGATTTGCAACACTGGGATGTGGGAAATTATTGTATTCATCTAAAAAGATAATGATGAAATGAAATAGATTTTTACACTTGCGTCAAGAAACTTTGATACTCGTTGTATTGTACCTCTATCTTCCAGAGATGTCACTCGTGCCCACAACGCACCGACCCTATTATACTAGCTGTATTATATTCTCTTCCTGGCAGACATATCACTCGTGCCCACAACGCACCGACCCTATTATACTAGCTGTATTATATTCTCGTCATGCCAGACATGTCACCCGTGCCCACAACGCACCGACCCTATTATACTAGCTGTATTATATTCTCGTCATGCCAGATATGTCACCCGTGCCCACAACGCACCGACCCTATTATACTAGCTGTATTATATTCTCGTCACGCCAGACATGTCACCCGTGCCCACAACGCACCGACCCTATTATACTAGCTGTATTATATTCTCGTCATGCCAGATATGTCACCCGTGCCCACAACGCACCGACCCTATTATACTAGCTGTATTATATTCTCGTCATGCCAGACATGTCACCCGTGCCCACAACGCACCGACCCTATTATACTAGCTGTATTATATTCTCGTCATGCCAGATATGTCACCCGTGCCCACAACGCACCGACCCTATTATACTAGCTGTATTATATTCTTGTCATGCCAGATATGTCACCCGTGCCCACAACGCACCGACCCTATTATACTAGCTGTATTATATTCTCGTCATGCCAGATATGTCACCCGTGCCCACAACGCACCGACCCTATTATACTAGCTGTATTATATTCTCGTCATGCCAGACATGTCACCCGTGCCCACAACGCACCGACCCTATTATACTAGCTGTATTATATTCTCGTCATGCCAGATATGTCACACGTGCCCACAACGCAACGACCCTATTATACTAGCTGTATTATATTCTCTTCATGTCAGACATGTCAGCCGTGCCCACAACGCACCGAAACTATTACACTAGCAGTATTATATTCTCGTCACGCCCAGATATGTCACCCATCCCCACAACGCATTTTCCCTATTATACTAGCTGTATTATATTCTCTCAATGCCAGACATGTCACCCGTGCCCACAACGCACCGACCCTATTATACTAGCTGTATTATATTCTCTTCCTGGCAGACATGTCACCCGTGCCCACAACGCGCCAACCCTATTTTACTAGCTGTATTATATTCTCGTCACGCCCAGATATGTCACCCGTGCCCACAACGCACCTTCAATATTTAAATAGCTGTATTATATTCTCGTCATGCCAGACATGTCACCCGTGCCCACAACGCACCGACCCTATTATACTAGCTGTATTATATTCTCGTCATGCCAGATATGTCACCCGTGCCCACAACGCACCTTCCCTATTTAAATAGCTGTATTATATTCTCGTCATGCCAGATATGTCACCCGTGCCCACAACGCACCGACCCTATTATACTAGCTGTATTATATTCTCGTCATGCCAGACATGTCACCCGTGCCCACAACGCACCGACCCTATTATACTAGCTGTATTATATTCTCGTCATGCCAGATATGTCACCCGTGCCCACAACGCACCGACCCTATTATACTAGCTGTATTATAATCTCGTCACGCCACACAGGTCACTCGTGCCCACAACGCACCGACCCTGTTATACTAGCTGTATTATATTCTCGTCATGCCAGATATGTCACCCGTGCCCACAACGCACCGACCCTATTATACTAGCTGTATTATATTCTCGTCATGCCAGATATGTCACAAGTGCCCACAACGCACCGACCCTATTAAACTAGCTGTATTATATTATCTTCCTGGCAGACATGTCACCCGTGCCCACAAGAAACCGACCCTATTATACTAGCTGTATTATATTCTCGTCACGCCACACAGGTCACTCGTGCCCACAACGCACCGACCCTGTTATACTAGCTGTATTATATTCTCGTCATGCCAGATATGTCACCCGTGCCCACAACGCACCGACCCTATTATACTAGCTGTATTATATTCTCGTCATGCCAGACATGTCACTCGTGCCCACAACGCACCGACCCTATTATACTAGCTGTATTATATTCTCGTCATGCCAGACATGTCACCCGTGCCCACAACGCGCCAACCCTATTATACTAGCTGTATTATATTCTCGTCACGCCAGACAGGTCACTCGTGCCCACAGCGCACCGACCCCATTTTATACTAGCTGTATTATATTCTCGTCACGCCAGACAGGTCACTCGGGTCCACAATGCACCGACCCTATTATACTAGCTGTATTATATTCTCGTCACGCCAGACAGGTCACTCGTGTCCACAACGCACCGACCCTATTATACTAGCTGTATTATATTCTCCTCATGCCAGACATGTCACTCGTGCCCACAACGCACCGACCCTATTATACTAGCTGTATTATATTCTCCTCATGCCAGACATGTCACTCGTGCCCACAACGCACCGACCCTATTATACTAGCTGTATTATATTCTCGTCACGCCAGACATGTCACCCGTGCCCACAACGCACCGACCCTATTATACTAGCTGTATTATATTCTCGTCATGCCAGACATGTCACCCGTGCCCACAACGCACCGACCCTATTATACTAGCTGTATTATATTCTCGTCACGCCAGACATGTCACTCGTGCCCACAACGCACCTTCCCTATTTAAATAGCTGTATTATATTCTCTCCATGCCAGACCTGTCACTCGTGCCCACAACGCACCGACCCTATTATAATAGCTGTATTATATTCTCTTCCTGGCAGACATGTCACCCGTGCCCACAACGCACCGACCCTATTATACTAGCTGTATTATATTCTCGTCATGCCAGACATGTCACCCGTGCCCACAACGCACCGACCCTATTATACTAGCTGTATTATATTCTCTCTATGCCAGACATGTCACCCGTGCCCACAACGCAACGACCCTATTATACTAGCTGTATTATATTATCTTCCTGGCAGACATGTCACCCGTGCCAACAACGCACCGACCCTGTTATATTAGCTGTATTATATTCTCGTCATGCCAGACATGTCACCCGTGCCCACAACGCGCCAACCCTATTTTACTAGCTGTATTATATTCTCGTCATGCCAGACCTGTCACTCGTGCCCACAACGCACCTTCCCTATTATACTAGCTGTATTATATTCTCCTCATGCCAGACATGTCACTCGTGCCCACAACGCACCGACCCTATTATACTAGCTGTATTATATTCTCTCCATGCCAGACATGACACCCGTACCCGCAACGCACCGACCCTATTATACTAGCTGTATTATATTCTTGTCATGCCAGACATGTCACCCGTGCCCACAACGCATCGACCCTGTTATACTAGCTATATTATATTCTCTCCATGCCAGACATGTCACCCGTGCCCACAACGCACCGACCCTGTTATACTAGCTGTATTATATTCTCTCCATGCCAGACATGTCACCCGAAACCACAACGCACCGACCCTATTATACTAGCTGTATTATATTCTCTCCATGCCAGACATGTCACCCGTACCCACAAGGGCACCGACCCTGTTATACTAGCTATATTATATTCTCTCCATGCCAGACATGTCACCCGTGCCCACAACGCACCGACCCTGTTATACTAGCTGTATTATATTCTCTCCATGCCAGACATGTCACCCGTACCCACAAGGGCACCGACCCTGTTATACTAGCTGTATTATATTCTCTCCATGCCAGACATGTCACCCGTGCCCACAACGCACCGACCCTGTTATACTAACTGTATTATATTTTTTTCATGCCAGACATGTCACTCGTACCCACAGCGCACCTTCCCTATTATACTAACTGTATTATATTCTCTCCATGCCACACATGTCACTCGTGCCCACAACGCACCGACCCTATTATACTAGCTGTATTATATTCTCGTCACGCCAGACAGGTCACTCGTGCATACAGCGCACCGACCCTATTATACTAGCTGTATTATATTCTCGTCAGGCCAGACAGGTCACTCGGGCCCACAACGCACTGACCCTATTATACTAGCTGTATTATATTCTCGTCACGCCAGACAGATCACTCGGGCCCACAACGCACCGACCCTATTATACTAGTTGTATTATATTCTCGTCACGCCAGACAGATCACTCGGGCCCACAACGCACTGACCCTATTATACTAACTGTATTATATTCTCGTCACGCCAGACAGGTCACTCAATTCACAACGCACCGACCCTATTATACTAGCTGTATTATATTCTCGTCACGCCAGACAGGTCACTCCGTGTCCACAACGCACCGACCCTATTATACTAGCTGTATTATATTCTCGTCACGCCAGACAGATCACTCGGGCCCACAACGCACCGACTCTGTTATACTAACTGTATTATATTCTCGTCACGCCAGACAGGTCACTCGGGCCCACAGCGCACCGACCCTATTATACTAGCTGTATTATATTCTCGTCATGCCAGACATGTCACTCGGGCCCACAACGCACCGACCCTGTTATACTAGTTGTATTATATTCTCGTCACGCCAGACAGATCACTCGGGCCCACAGCGCACCGACCCTGTTATACTAGCTGTATTATATTCTCGTCATGCCAGACATGTCACCCGTGCCCACAACGCACCGACCCTGTTATACTAGCTGTATTATATTCTCGTCACGCCAGACATGTCACCCGTGCCCACAACGCACCGACCCTGTTATACTAGCTTTATTATATTCTCGTTACGCCAGACATGTCACCCGTGCCCACAACGCACCGACCCTATTATACTAGCTGTATTATACTCTCGTCACGCCAGACATGTCACCCGTGCCCACAACGCACCGACCCTGTTATACTAGCTGTATTATATTCTCGTCACGCCAGACATGTCACCCGTGCCCACAACGCACCGACCCTGTTATACTAGCTGTATTATATTCTCGTCACGCCAGACATGTCACCCGTGCCCACAACGCACCGACCCTGTTATACTAGCTGTATTATATTCTCTCCATGCCAGACATGTCACCCGTACCCACAACGCACCGACCCTATTATACTAGCTGTATTATATTCTCTCCATGCCAGACATGTCACCCGTACCCACAGCGCACCTTCCCTATTATACTAGCTGTATTATATTCTCTCCATGCCAGACATGTCACCCGTGCCCACAACGCACCGACCCTATTATACTAGCTGTATTATATTCTCGTCACGCCAGACATGTCACTCGTGCCCACAACGCACCGACCCTATTATACTAGCTGTATTATATTCTCGTCACGCCAGACAGGTCACTCGTGCCCACAACGCACCGACCCTATTATACTAGCTGTATTATATTCTCGTCACGCCAGACAGGTCACTCGTGCCCACAACGCACCGACCCTATTATACTAGCTGTATTATATTCTCGTCACGCCAGACATGTCACCCGTGCTCACAACGCACCGACCCTATTATACTAGCTGTATTATATTCTCGTCACGCCAGACATGTCACCCGTGCTCACAACGCACCGACCCTATTATACTAGCTGTATTATATTCTCGTCACGCCAGATATGTAACTCGTGTGCACAACCCCCAGCCCCTATGACACTAGTTGTATTGTATTCTCTACCTTCCAGACAAGTCACCCGTGCCCACAACCTCCAGTCCCTATGACACTAATTGTATTATATTCTCGTCATGCTAGACAAGTCATCTGTGCCCACAAACCCAGTCCCTATGACTATAGTTGTATTGTGTTCTCGTCATGCCAGAAATGTCACCCGTACCCACATCCCCAGCCCTATGACACCAGTTGTATTTTATTCTCTACCTTCCAGAAATGTCACCCGTACCCACAACGCCCAACCCCTATGACACTAGTTGTATTGTGTTCTCGTCATGCCAGAAATGTCACCCGTACCCACAACGCCCAGCCCCTATGACACTAGTTGTATTGTGTTCTCGTCATGCCAGAAATGTCACCCGTACCCACAACGCCCAGCCCCTATGACACTAGTTGTATTGTATTCTCTACCATCCAGAAATGTCACCCGTACCCACAACGCCCAGCCCCTATGACACTATTTGTATTGTGTTCTCGTCATTCCAGAAATGTCACCCGTACCCACAACGCCCAGCCCCTATGACATTCCTCTCTGTCGGGAAAGAACGACGACGGGCGATGATACCGGTGAACGTGAAGCGGGCGGGTTCGATCCAGATACTCTAGGCAGTGGCTCATCGAAAGAATCGAATGCAAAGACCGCTCCATCCACCGCAAGTGAGTGAGGTTAACAGTGGCTAATGTTTCATAACATTGTGGGAAATCTGTAGATCTGAAACTCGCCATAAACTTCCTGCCTATGACCTGTCATGCAGCTCTGGCAGTAATCGCCACTTCTTGGTTGTTGGGTTTTTTTTTTTTAAATCGGCATCAACTTTAGGATAGGTCTCAAATGAACATGGCCGGTCATATGTTTCACTATTGATTACAGTTCTACTACTGGATTACATATCCTTCTTCTTTTACTTGTTCTTGTTCTTCTTCTATGCGAAAACAAACTACCACGGCCTCTTATTACGATAAACGGCTTTATCCTTTCCTGCTTCAGCAGAGAAACCTCAGTGTCATGGAATGTCGTTAGGCACTATAGCAGGTATAGTGGTGAGTGCCGTTTGCGGCTGCGCAGTCCTTGTTTCCGGTGCTTTTCTCGTTGGAAAGAGGAGAGGGTCGTCATGGCAACAGGCGGGCCACCAGAACGAGGCAGCCCATTCCGACTGTACCGGTTTCGATAACGCGCTCTACATGGCCAAACAGCGGGACAGTGAAAGTGACAACACGAAGATATCAATGGATGAGCTTAGGAATGCCTAGCTGGATACACAATTACTGTTTTACATTTTTATTTCTGTTTGACTACATTTCAACTACATGTTTGTTTTTTTTTTTGTTGTTCTCTTATATTTCAAATTTGCGTCCAATTTTTCAAAAGTTTCCCTCATCACAAGTTTGAAGTAATCCCTGAAGAGGTAAAAAAAAGTCATAAACCAATGCCATGCTTATACACCATTTTAAATCACTGTTTTCGCTGCTTTCTCAAAAAGTGCCTTTCGTTGTTCTAGATGTTTTTACTCTTCTTCCTCACTGCCAAAAGACTTTTATTTAACGACACAATTTTCTGAAAAGGTAACGTTATATAGTATAATTGTGTACTCTCATCATTTATTATAAATTGCTTAATATAAAAATTTGTGCGAACCATACACTCCTTTTAAAGAGTATAAATAACTTATCATGATTGTTTAAATCTTTATTTTTTTACCTATATGTTTAATTAACTACAAGTAAGTATTCATTGTCCAGGAGGTAAAATTACATACCGATACATTTATTTTAGAAGAATATCAAAGTATAGTTACTATTATAGAAAGAAAAAAAAAATATTTAAGAGCAAACTTTAATCTGACTCTAATGTGTGTGCGTGTGTGTATATGAGCAGGAGAGAGTATTCTATTCTGATTTTCCCAGTAAGACTACCAGACTGTTCTGAGTTTTTCCCCCTTTTGTTTTTTTTGACCATTATTTGGAGAATCTTATGTCTAATTTTATCCTGAACATTTTTATTCAAAGGTGGGTTCCGTTTGTATGTCATTTGATCTTGAGTATTATATTAGAGTTGAATCATAAATCACCTGTTCTGTAATAAATCATATTCATATTGTGTTTCACGATATATCAGAAATATATAAAAATATATTTTCTTTAAATTTTATATACACACACACATATATATATATATTTTACATTTTTTTACAATTTGAGATGAGTATTATAATTTTCGTCTTATAAAACCATGCAACATACTCTGACAATACACACATCCCCAAGCTGTCATTTTGTTATGTTCTATGATATAAAAGTAACATAATAAGTGCCATGTTTTAAATCGCATGTACATAGAAACTTTGTCCCTATCGTTGCAGGCTGTTCGTGTACAAAACTTCACCTTAGTTAGCTATTCTTAAAAATCAAAATTGATTTATTTTTCTTTGGCGATGCATCCATTGACTTTTATTTTCAACGAAACTTTTGTCTGCTTCATGGAAGATATTTGAAAGTTATGTTTTCACTGAAGAATTAGTTGTTGCGGTTTCTTTGACCATGTGTCTTTGAGTCGAAAGAAATGCCATTGGAATGTCCATATTCACAGTCTGTAAAATGTTCTTAATTAATAAAGATAAACACTGAAAAGGATGGATTGGTGGATTGAATTTAAATTGAAAATCAAAATGAATAAAAAGTGACAGTTTTTTACAGGCCACTGATTTGTGTAGATCTTATAATTATGTTTTCCAACGTGGGACTCTTTAATTAAACAGTAATTTAAGCTACAAATCTTTCCTGGGGACGTTCCTGCCTGTGGATAGTGGTGATTGTTGTTTTGTACAGCAACAGTTTCACAATATTGGTTGCAAAAAAAAGATAAGGCAAAAAGTGTGGTGCTGTGGTACTATAGTGTGGTACTATAGTGTGGTACTATGGTACAATAGTGTGGTGCTTTGGTACAATTGTGTGGTGCTGTGATACAATAGTATGGTGCTGTGATACAATAGTGTGGTGTTGTGGAACAATACTGTGGTATTGTGGTATAAAGGTACAATAGAGTGGGGCTGTGGTATGACTATATAACAGGGTGGTGCTGTGGTTTGATAATACAACAGTGTGGTGCTGTGGTATGATTATATAACAGTGTGGTGCTATGGTATCATGATACAACACAGTGGTGCTGTGGTATCATGATACAACAGAGTGGTGCTGTGGTATGATGATACAACAGAGTGGTGCTGTGGTATGATGATACAACAGTGTGGTGCTGTGGTATGATGACACAACAGTGTGGTGCTGTGGTATGATGATACAACAGTGTGGTGCTATGGTATGATGACACAAAAGTGTGGTGCAGTGGTATGATGATACAACAGTGTGGTGCTGTGGAATGATGATACAACAGAGTGGTGCTGTGGTATGATGATACAAAAGAGGTACTGTGGTAAGATGATACAACAGTGTGGTGCTGTGGTATGATGATACAACAGAGTGGTGCTGTGGTATGATGACACAACAGAGGTACTGTGGTATGATGATACAAGAGTGTGGTGCTGTGGTATGATGATACAACAGAGGTACTGTGGTATGATGATACAACAGAGTGGTGCTGTGGTATGATGACACAACAGTGTGGTGCTGTGGTATGATGATACAACAGAGGTACCGTGGTATGATGATACAACAGCGTGGTGCTGTGGTATGATGATACAACAGAGTGGTGCTGTGGTATGATAATACAACAGAGTGGTGCAGGTGGTATGATGATACAACAGTGTGGTGCTATGGTATGATGATACAACAGTGTGGTGCTATGGTATGATGATACAACAGAGGTACTGTGGTATGAAGGTACAACAGAGGTACTGTGGTATGATGATACAGCAGTGTGGTGCTATGGTATGATATTACAACAGTGTGGTGCTATGGTATGATGACACAACAGTGTGGTGCTATGGTATGATGATACAACAGAGGTACCGTGGTAAGATGATACAGCACTGTTGTGCTTTAGTATGACGATACAACAGTGTGGTGCTATGGTATGATGATACAGAAGAGTGGTACTATGGTATGATGACACAACAGTGTGGTGCTGTGGTATGATGATACAACAGAGGTACTGTGGTATGAAGGTACAACAGAGGTACTGTGGTATGATGATACAACAGAGTGGTGCTGTGGTATGATAATACAACAGAGTGGTGCAGGTGGTATGATGATACAACAGAGTGGTGCTGTGGTATGATGATACAACAGAGCGGAACTATGGTATGATGATACAACAGAGTTGTGCTGTGGTATGATGATACAGCAGTGTGGTGCTGTGGTATGATGATACAACAGAGTGGTGCTGTGGTATCATGATACAACAGAGTAGTGCTGTGATATGATGATACAATAGAGTGGCGCTATGGTATCATGATACAACAGAGTGGTGCTGTGGTATCATGATACAACAGAGTGGTGCTGTGGTATCATGATACAACAATGTGGTGCTGTGCTATCATGATACAACAGAGTGCTGCTGTGGTATCATAATACAACAGAGTGGTGCTGTGGTATGATGATACAACAGAGTGGTGCTGTGGTATGATGACACAACAGTGTGGTGCTGTGGTATATAGACACAAAAGTGTGGTGCAGTGGTATGATGATACAACAGAGGTACTGTGGTATGATGATACAACAGTGTGGTGCTGTGGTATGATGACACAACAGTGTGGTGCTGTGGTATGATGATACAACAGAGGTACTGTGGTATGATCATACAACAATGTGGTGCTGTGGTATGATGATACACAAGAGTGGTACTGTGGTATGATGACACAACAGTGTGGTGCTGTGGTATAATGAGACAACAGAGGTACTGTGGTATGAAGGTACAACAGTGTGGTGCTGTGGTATAATGATAGAACAGAGTAATACTGTAGTATGATGATAGAACAGAGTGGTACTGTGGTATGATGATACAACAGAGTGGTGCTGTGGTATTATGATACAACAGAGTGGTGCTATGGTATGATGATACAACAGAGTTGTGCTGTGGTATGATGATACACCATTGTGGTGCTGTGGTATGATGATACAACAGAGTTTTGCTGCGGTATCATGATACAACAGAGTGGTACTGTGGTATGATGATACAACAGTGTGGTGCTAGGGTATGATGATACAACAGTGTTGTGTTATGGTATGATGATACAACAGTCTGGTGCTGTGGTATAATGACACAAAAGTGTGGTGCTCTGATATGATGATACAACAGTGTGGTGCTGTGGTATGATGATACAACAGAGTGGTGCTGTGGCATGATGATACAACAGAGGTACTGTGGTATGATGATACAACAGAGGGGTGCTGTGGTATGATGACACAACAGTGTGGTGCTGTGGTATGATTATATAACAGGGTGGTGCTTTGGTATCATGATACAACAGAGTGGTGCTGTGGTTTTATGATACAACAGAGGTACTGTGGTATGATGATACAACAGTGTGGTGCTGTGGTATGATGATACAACAGAGTGGTGCTGTGGTATTATGACACAACAGAGGTACCGTGGTATGATGATACAAAAGTGTGGTGCTGTGGTATGATGATACATTAGTCTGGTGTTGTGATAAAATAGTCTGGTGCTGTGGTACAATATTGTGGTGCTATGGTATGATGATACAATATTCTGGTGCTGTGATACAATAATGTGGTGCTATAGTATGATGGTACAATAGTCTGGTTCTGTGGTACAATAGTTTGGTGCTCTGGTTTGATGAGACAATAGTCTGGTGCTTTGGTACAATAGTGTTGTGCTATGGTATGATGATACAATAGTCTGGTGCTGTGGTACAACAGCGTGGTGCTGTGGAACAATAGTGTGTTGTTGTGGTACCATGGTGGTCCTTTGGTATGATGATACAATAGTGTGGTGTTGTGGTACAACAGCGTGGTGCTATGGCATGATGATACAACAGTGTTGTGTTGTGGTACAATAGTGTAGTGCTGTGGTATGATGATACAATAGTGTGGTGTTGTGGTACAATAGTGTGTTTTTGTTTTACCATGGTGGTCCTTTGGTATGATGATACAATAGTGTGGTGTTGTGGTACAATAGTGTAGTGCTGTGGTATGATGATACAGTAGTGTGGTGTTATGGTACAATAGTGTAGTGCTGTGGTATGATGATAGTGTGGTGCTGTGGTATGATGGTACAATAGTTTGGCGCTGTTGTACAGTAGTGTGGTGCTGTGTATGATGACACAAAGGTGTGGTTTTGTGATACAATAGTTTGATACTGTGGTACAACAGTGTGGTGCTGTTGTACAATAGTGTGGTACTGCGCTACAACAGCTTGGTGCTGTGGTACAATAGTGTGGTGTTATGGTACAACAGTGAAGTGATGTTGTACAATAGTGTGGTGCTGCGGTACATTGATTTGGAGCTGTGTTACATTAATGTGCTGTTTTGGTACAAAGCCATTTGGCGCTTGTCTTAGAGCGTCCCGGTTTCAAACCTTTGTTTGATCACATGCGATGTTGAAGCCGTGGAACTGCTTTTACTGTTATAACTCACTCCAATGAGGGCTGTAGGCAGTGCGTGATACTGTCAGTACTTTAGAGTGACAAATGGGCTGCTCTTTGAGTTCAGAAATGTATATTGGTTGGCAATGGGCTGTCAAAGAATCAGTGTACTGCATTTTGTATAAACTAAAAGAGAGGGAAAAAACTGTATAAATCTCTTATTCATTTATTTAGTTGTTTCTTTTTATATTTATGATGTCGTTCATTCAAACACTTAATTCAGGTTTTAAGTGCAGTGAGGAAGTGTACATGACTATGTCTTTGTACAGTGAACATGTCTCATGCATGCTTTAGTTCATGTCAGATGGAGTCACACTGATTATAGAAAGCTAAAGGTGATGCCCAAGCTAATTGTCTTCTTCTGATTCTAACTTCCTCCGAAGGTCTGCCTGGTCACTTCTTTACTACGATGAAAATAGAAAACACTTGAACCCATTCTAATCATTTTGAAGTTAAACACATCTGTAATAATGTTGTAGCTTGTGCTGTAGACTGTGCACCATTTGTGTCTATATTTATATAAGCCAAGGCAGCAAGAGCTATACTAAGTATGTGATGGAAAAGACAATTTTCAATGAAGGCCAAAATATTATTTCAAATTCTCCAACCTTGCCTCAATCTATATTTGTGATGTATCGTTGATCTTAGCTCTGAGGCTATGAGACTTATAGTTGTATAAACAGGCAGTATGCTACTATGAGCTCGAGAGATTCCTGTTATTTATGATCAAGTATAATTTGTCTAAGAACTCCTTAAACAGCTGTTTATGACGCAAGATATGCTCTTCAAATGCTTGATTCCATGATCTATATTTTATCGGAAGAGTCAGGCTTACGTAGGTTACAAAATACAAAGGACACCTCCCACTCGATGCAGACGATAAAGTAGCCTCAAGAGTTTCACAATGTTTTTTTTTCCTTTTTTTTTTTTTGAGATGCGCAACCATCATTTTCTATTATCAAACACAAATAATGCTAGACGTAAATCAAAATAAATCCACCACGCCATTTGCAACGCCGTAAGCCTACATAATTTTACATCACAGTTGGACAATATTTTAAACTGTCTAACAGCAGATATCTGCTGGTTTAAGAATTGTACTGTTTCTAATACTATCTATCAGTCTGCCTACGTGTGCTGCAAAGTAGCATCTCTCAGACGCCGCCAGTGAAAAAGTTACTTGTTGCTGTTTTATCTCTATCTCTTCTTATTGATACATCACATACAGATTGTTTATTGAACGGAACTCACCGTTTAGCATAGATACCGACGAAGCTTATAAAGCGAAACGTCTTCTATGTCTAATTCAATTGTTGTTCTTAGTTCATTGTCTTACTTGAGTTCTAGTTGGTGACCGCTTTATATTATTATTTTTTAAACGTTTCTGAAGCATCTTCGGTCACCCCTGCATCTTAATTGATCTTGGAACGTAAGCTGCATGACTTGTAGTGTTTCAAGAGCTTTTTCTAGCTTGTATACTTTTATATAACACACAGAGTACGTAATACTTTTTGTAAGAAAACATTTTTGTTATAAATAAGTTCTGTAATGGTGCTTTTTATTCTGTCATCATGTTTTACATCCTGAATGAACCTTTATTAACTTTTTGAAACAGCTTTTTTTCAAAATTGGTGTCAATACTTAGGCATATTTGTTTTAGGATTTAAAGATGTAAATAGTTCTTAGTCCAGTCATCTTAGATATATATGAGTGGGGCATAAAGGGAAACAATTTAGGAAAATTGACCATCTCTATTTTCGCCTCCACGATGAAATAAATGGATACCCTAGTCTAGTTCTAGCGCCTTGCTGCTGTTCCACATTAGCATTTCACACTTGATTTCAACAACAGATCTCAAAATCGGATTTTTTTATGAAGAGGAAAAAAAAACCCTTCAAAACATCATGCCAACATATAGAGAAATTTTTGATAGGACCAATATCAAAAAGTTCAACTTGATAAGGTTTTCTTCATCCTGAATCTAGATCTAGATTTGAATTGGATGATAAGACAAGGCTGTTTACCGTGATCATGAGAATCGTCTATTTTTTGGCAATCGTGCAGATAACCAGACAAAGAACAACATGGAATGAAGGTGAAGAGGTTTTATCTTCCACTAGTGAAGAATCAGAAATCCTCACATTCGTTTATTCTATTGTTACTTCAGTGCAAATCAGCTAAGAAGTGATCGCAGCCGGTACTAAAAAAACAAGGAGTTGAAGCGTTGCCACAAAGATTCTACACTAATTAATATTTTCAGAAAAACAGTTCCATAACCAAGAATCACTAATTAAAAACATAGCACGTACCTTCGAAATTGAAGCTTTCCTTTTTTGCCCTTATTTTTAGAACTATAATTTGTACTTCCTGGCAAGCCCATATTAGGATTAATTCATTGACAAGTTTAGAAACACCCCACAACATTAATTAACATTGATACTTTTGTGATCATTTTTTTTTTTTTTAATTCAACAAGATCAGGCAATATGTATTATGCACGTTCTCTTTTGAAAGTAAAATCAAATAATATTCATTGTTCATAAGTCTTCATATTAATTTATCCCTATTCCCCTCCCCCCCCCCCCCCGAAAAAAAAAATATACAAAAAAAAAGGAAAAGCAAAGTAAAGAAAGACTATTAAGGAACATAAGCGCTATGTTTGCTTTAGGAATTAAAATTATAGAGGGTTAACGTGGGCCTAGGATGGCTCTTGAACTGACGAAATTACGATGGATGCCAAGTTGGAAAAATAAAACAATAATCGAGGTTTCCAGAGATCAAGATTGATAGAAGATGAAAGAGGAAGGATTTTTGGATCTACTGAAACAGAAAGAAAAAAATTCTTGTGTGTGTGTGTGTAAAAAAGGGGGAAAAGAGGCGTGGGTTGGAGAACGAAAGAGCGGATCGCTCCACATACGTTAGGTAGACAAAATGCACAATTAACGGTTAGGATAAATAATCACATATTATCATAGGCCTTTTTTTTAAATTAACAAACGGAGAGGCAGAAAGATCAATTGTAGATGAATGAATACAGTAGATAAATATAAAGAAATACATACATGCATACACACAAACATACATACATACATGCATACATACATACATACATACATACATACATACATACATACATACATACATACATACATACATACATACATACATACATACATACATATATATATATTATGTATATATATGTACAGATAGATAGATATAAAGATAGATACAGAGTGAAAGGGATGTACATAGATAGGCAAACAGATGAATGGAGAAATAATTAGTAAAAAGTAAAAGATACAAAACAATGAAGGAGAGAGAAATCCTGCGTCAATGAAAAGTAGCTTTAAAGAGAGGTTGAGAGCGAGAGCGAGAGAGAGAGAGAGAGAGAGAGAGAGAGAGAGAGAGAGAGAGAGAGAGAGAGGGAGAGAGAGAGACAGACAGGGCGAAAGAGTGATAGAGAAAAGGTGACAGAGAGAGACTGAGAGCAAGCAAACGAAAGAGAGAAAGAGAGAGAGAGAGAGAGAGAGAGAGAGAGAGAGAGAGAGAGAGAGAGAGAAAGAGAGGGACAGAGAGACAGAGGAAGGAGGAGATTGGGGGTTGGGGCGGAGGGACGTAGGAAGAAGCCTCAAAAACAAGTCGGAAACCAAAAGATTTATCGCAATTGATGAATAAGAACATCAAATGTGACATTATTTTATCAGGACAGACTTTGACTACATGCACTTAGAAGTTTAGATATATCAGTTGTTATTCTTTTAGATTTGTTATAATACGCTTCATTCACGCTTTGGTTTATTTCTGAGTTTGGAACATCAGGTGACAAACTAAAAGATAGAAGTAACATTTAGAGGTCTTCGTTATAATCTTTAGGATAATTTGATCATTTGTCCCTTTGTCACATGTTTTGCGATTTTTCACAAAAAAATTATTAGCGGAGAAATATATGGAAAGGTGAAAAAAAATACAAAATAGAGTTAACAAAGAAGAAAGAAAAGCCTTGGTGAAAAACCTGTTAAAAATAGAACCTTTGTTCAAGCAGCCACCAGCCTGGCAATAAACATAAGAAAGTTCACATCACAGCCGAGCACAATGGTGATCATCATGATGAAAATGATGATGATAGTGATGATGATGGTGAAGGTGGAAATAATAATAATGCTGATGATGACGTAAATGATGTGATCATAATGATGATGATGATGATGAAGATGATGATGATGATGAGGATGGTGGAAATGATGGAAATGCTGATGATGACGTGAATGATGTGATGATAATGATGATGATGATGATGATGATGGTGATGATGATGATAATGATGATGATGATGATAATGATAATTATGATGATGAATGATGATGATGATGATGATGATGATGATGGTGGTGGTGGTGGTGGTGGTCAATGCTGTTGCTGATAATGATGACAATGGGCTCGAAGTAGACCTTGCTGTCCACGATATAAGGTGAAAGTTAACTTATCATTTTCCCTTTTATGTCATGTTTAGAACTTTTCTCAAAAGCTTTATAAGCGAAGAAATCAAGGGAAAGGTTTACTTAAAAGAACAAAAAAAAAAAGTCTGAACATAACCCAAACATAAAATGGAGCTTATGTATGATCAGTTATTAATCAGTGCGATATGAATATGAAGAATTACACAATAGCACAGCAGGCAGGCGATAATGGTGATGATGATCTTGACAACGGCAATATGAATTTGATCTTGAGGAAACCGAAAACCGCGTTAATAATTCTATTTTTCTTACATAAATG
>JAWDGP010000800.1:0-10000 GCA_033675545.1 Elysia crispata | reverse complement strand
TCAAACCCAGTGAAGAAAAGGAGAGAGTGAAAGACAGACTCAAACCCAGTGAAGAAAGGAGAGAGTGAAAGACAGACTCAAACCCAGTGAAGAAAGGAGAGAGTGAAAGACAGACTCAAACCCAGTGAAGAAAGGAGAGAGTGAAAGACAGACTCAAACCCAGTGAAGAAAGGAGAGAGTGAAAGACAGACTCAAACCCAGTGAAGAAAGCCAATATAGATAGCAGGAGACTAAGAGCTATACAGAGATGGAGAGTGTGCATGTCAGATAAAATCAGAATAATCAATAAAAAGAATGCAGACATTATGAAATAAACTAAAAAAAAATCATTTCTATTCTTTTTTTTACTTTTCTAAAGCTGTATATGCCTCTTTCTTAATTTTATTCTTACCCGTATGCCTTGGAACTATAGACCTATAGTACAAATTTTTATCGGAGAATATAGAAAACAAGTAAATGAGTGGTTTACAGAGATAAACTTGTTCACTTAAAGTGTTGTCTTATCTCTGCAATTGCTTCGATCGTAAATGGCTGGCTTCATTGTGGCTTTGATAGAGTTGCGTTTGTGTTATTACATGGACCACCCGCACTCGACTTGCTTGTAAATCATGAAAAAGATTATTTTAGAAGCGAAGAGGGGAACTTGAGAGAAAGAGAGAGAGAGAGAGAGAGAGAGAGACGGAGAGAGGGCGCGAGTAAGGGGAAGAGGATTGAAGTAATGGATATAGAAACGTACAGAAAAAGGATGAACAAAGAAGAAAAAAAAATATGTTGATTGATTAGAAAAATGAGCAAGGAGTGAGTTGTGGAAAGAGATAGAGAGAGGGGGGCGACAAAAGAATGTAGCAAAAAAAAAAACAGAATACACTAGAATAAATTTTAGAATAAAAAGAAGATTGGAAAAAAGGATAATATTAGATTAAACTTAGATGAAGAAAAAGAAGTAATAAAAACAAGATAAAATTAACTTAATACATCTTAGGAGGAAGATAGAGCAAGTGGAGAGGGGGGAAGAATGAGAGAGAAAGAGAGAGAGAGAGAGAGAGAGAGAGAGAGAGAGAGAGAGAGAGAGAGAGAGAGAGAGAGAGAGAAAACCCAAATAATAAGTTAAAAAGAATATGAAACTAACGTAATATAGAGACAGTAAAAGAGACAAAGAGGCATCGTGTTAGGAGAAGGGGGATAGAATACAGGGAGATGGAAATTGGTAAACATAAATCATACAGTTAAATGCATCATGAAAAGTAAGTTGGAAGCAAAGAGGCAGAATGAAAAGAGGGTAAACAGATAAAGGTATATGAAAGAGAGAAGAAGAAGAAGAAGAAGAAGAAGAAGAAGAAGAAGAAGAAGAAGAAGAAGAAGAAGAAGAAGAAGAACAAGAACAAGAATAAGAAGAACAAGAACAAGAACAAGAAGAACAAGAAGAAGAAGAAGAAGAGAGAAGAAGAAGAAGAAGAAGAAGAAGAAGAAGAAGAAGAAGAAGAAGAAGAAGAAGAAGAAGAAGAAAAAGAAGAAGAAGAACAAGATGAAGAAGAAGAAGAGGAAGAAGAAGAGGAAGAAGAGGAAGAAGAAAAGACAGAAGAAGAAGAGGAAGAAGAAGAAGAAGAAGAAGAAGAAGAAGAAGAAAGAGGAAGAAGAGGAAGGACAAGAAGCAGGAAGAAGAAGAGGGAAGTTAAAGAAGAAGAGGAAGAAGAAGAAGAAGAGGAAGAAGAGGAAGAAAGAGGAAGAAGAAGAGGAAGAAGAAGAAGAAGGAAGAAGAAGAAGAAGAAGAAGAAGAAGAAGAAGAAGAAGAAGAAGAAGAAGAAGAAGAAGAAGAAGAAGAAGAAGAAGGAGAGTCAATTCGGGAATGCGATTCGTCCATATTCCACACAATCAGTTAACATCCGCCATTTCAAATTTCATAGAGTGGCACAGATGTTTCCTTTGTGATATTGACGACTTGGGCAAAACTAAGTTTTTCATTCTTAGAGTCTGATCAAATTCAGCAGTAAATAATCATACCATTATCTGCAAACGTATCTTTACCGAACTCACTGGTTCTTAACACAAACATGCAAGATTCTGATTGGTTGAAATTCCTCAAGGACGTGACCTTTCTAGAGACTGAGATGCTGGTGTTGCAAGGAGAGGAACATAGTTCACATGATTAAATTTTCGAGGACTGGAGAAAAATGAACCTTGTTTAAATCCGGAAGAAAAATAAAACACTCCAACCTCTGTGACTTTATAAAATAAAAATTTCTGTAGATCTTTCTTTCGCTCAGTTGCTTATAGTATAAAACAGACGGGAAGAAAAACTGCTTTTGGTCAGGATGAGATACAATTCTTTGCCGATTTCCCTAGACCCTGCGTGCATAAAAACATTTCTCCTGAATACTTTCTCTTAGAAAAAAAAAAGCATTCATGAAACAACAACAGAATGTTCAATATTGATACATAGATGAAAAAGTGTATTTACATGTTATTGGAATATTGACATTGCTTATAAAGAAAAAAAACTTTTTTTGAATCAGACCCCAATGAGGGCGGTAGATGTTTTTTAACCCTGGATAATTTTGATAATATTCATAGGTTGAATCAGGAAAAAATCTGTCAAGATAAAGAATTATTCTTGCAACAGCAGTGGTGCGAAGTTTTTCAAATAGCAGAACTAGAAGGATTCTAGTTATTAAGATGAACTTCATACTGAATCTTGTAGCATTAGCAATTTTAACGCTTACAATTTTTCCACCCAGTTTTCTTTCAGGTGAGTTTAACCTTTTTCTCCCATTTACTGCTTTCTCTCTCTCTCTGTCTCTCTCTTTGTCTCTCTGTCTCTCCCTCTCTATCTCGCTCTTTCTCTCTTTCTCTCTCTCTCCATCTCTCTCTGTCTCTCCCTCTCTATCTCCCTCTCTCTCTCTCTTTCTCTCTCCCTTTCTCTCTCTCCCTCTCTCTCTCCATCTCTCTCTGTCTCTCCCTCTCTATCTCCCTCTCTCTCTCTCTCTCTTTCTCTCTCTCTCTCTTTCTCTCTCTCTATCCCTCTCTCTCTCTTTCTCTCTCTTTGCAGTCAAAAGTCAATAACAGGCGGAACAATTCTTATAAAATCTCTTTGTTGATTGGTAAGACTGAACAAAGAGAAAGAGAGAGAGAGAGAGAGAGAGAGAGTGTGTGTGTGTGTGTGTCCAGTAGATAGAAAGATAGACAGAATGTATGAAGAAGAAATGTGAAAAAGTAAGTAATCTAAAAAGTGTATGGATTGTTAATGAAAAGTTGAAGTGCAAAAAAAAATTCGCAAAGAGGGATGAAACGAAATGCCTCTGAGAAAACGCTAGAGATAAAATAATAAGTTCGTTGATTCTGATAATAGGATGTATGTTTGTGTCTGTACATATTCACGCAGCAAACTTAACAATCCTTATAAATTTTCATCAAAATTTCAGATCTGTTTTACTATTGAGTCAAAACTTCAGAAGACATTTTAGAGAAAAAAAAACACAACCTCTTTATCGACATATTGTCGATCCGAAAAGAAAACATAGTTTTTTCCCATAATCAATTAAAAGACTTTTATAGAGTCTTATTCGAAAAGATTGTAAATTCTCATATTTTAAAGTGCCGTTTTAGCATTTTTTAAAACGAACTATAAATAAATCCATCTGTTGATCTTAGATAGAGTAGACACAGAGAGACAAAGAGAAAAAACGTTGATCGATGAAAAATGCAGAAAAGCACAAAAAGAGAGAGAGAGAGAGAGAGAGAGAGAGAGAGAGAGAGAGAGGAGAGGGATAGACAAAGAGCAAAGAGAGAGGGAGAGTTGAGATACAGATTAAGGATAATGGAGTGAGGAAGAGAAAATATACAGGGTTAAAAAGCAGAAAAAAGGAATATGCAGAAAGTAAAAGAAATATATAGTGACAGAAAAACACAGGAAGAGATAGAGACCCAGAGAAAATTACATTAAAAGAGATATGATCAAAGGAACAAACATTTTTGTTACACAAATACGACAAAAAATTTAATAAGGTACAAACTTAACAATATGAACGATAACATAGTTTTATTTGATACCATTTTCCAAAAATCGTTCTCCACTCGACATAATATATATATAGTTTGAAGATAAGTTGGAATAATTGATAAGAGTGCTCAACTGTGGGAGCATTTCATAGATATAGAAGATCTTACCTTAAATTCTCTGCATACTACACTTGTGTTTCAAGCGGAGGACAAAGGAGTCGCACCTCAGTCATACCCGAAGAGAGCGGAGGACAGGCGACACCTTTGTCCTCCGCTTGAAACACAAGTGTAGTATGCAGAGAATTTAAGGTAAGATCTTCTATATCTATATCTATATATATGCTAGGATAAGCGACAAATTAAAATTCTTTTTCTATCTCTTCGCCTTAGTTGCACCAGCTAAGCCGACTTGTACCGGTCCAGAACTTGTTGAGAATGGAGCAGTCGCCCAGGTCACATGTTCATCAGATCGAGTTTACCCAACAGCTGAATGTGAAGCTAATATTTTCGTAAGCGTCCGAACAGGTGTTCCTATTTAGCTCAAATTATTTAGTTGGACTATGTTAAGAATAATAAGTTATTTTGTAACATTTGTTGACTACTGATTTCATCTAACCAAAGGCTCCTAAAGGCGAGTGGTCTTACAATACGCTCTTGAGAAGTAGCGTGACTTTGTTAAGTGAGAGAATGAATAAGTAATTAAGGAAGCAACTATACTATTTGACTTTTGCAATCTATTCTTTTCTCCCGTAAATTGAAAAAAAAAGGGTATTGTTAAAGAAAACGTTATATTATTGAAGAATGCTACTAAGAAGTGCAATAACTCTTCTTACTTTGATGCGTCCCGTGCGAGCATTACAAGTAAGCCTTGGCCAGATCAAATCAAATGAGATTTTAACAGTTGATGTGTTATCATCATTCAGGCGTTGAAAATTGCATGCAATTTTTATTACCTGCTCAATTTTACATTTCCACTAACAGCGAGACCCCGGGAATGTTAGGGTAAAAACGCCTTTGTCCGTCTCCCGACAAATCACTGCCTCAGAGCAGTATCCTGGTGACAAGAAATTGACGTGCTGGTTCAAACTGCATCTTGCGAACATTGATGAAGGTCGCTACAAGTTTGAGCCCCAGTTCTACGTGGACCTGCCTAGTCATAAAGCAAACATCACAAAGGCAGATGCTTTACCAGATCTGAACCTAAGTAAGAGAAATAAAAGATACTTGTAAAAGTTTCAGTTTTAAATAATAATGTAGGATCCAAATAGAGGCATATCTTTTCCGTAGGAAATGATGAAAATCTGCAAAGAAACGTTTGGAGGAGATATTTTTAAACTACATGAAGTCAGGTGAGTTTTTAACCTCGTTTATCAGCAGGACAAATTGTCATGAAATGTGAAACAAAATTGGGCGATTGGTCTAACGGTCCAACTAGACAAGCTGAAAACCTGATCTACAAACGGGACATTGGTGTCAATTGCCGAGGATGGGATGCGTGTATGTATTTATAGAGGCTGATAAAATGGTCTTAGTATCTCTAATTTTGCGTTCATGATCCAGATATATGCCTCCATCTAACCACCTAGGATCTAGATATCTCGATAATTCTAATTCTAAACACAAAATTGAGATATAGAACTTAATTTATTTTCTAGTAAAGGACATTGACTAAATATTCTCTTCTTTCCCAATCTTATTTTTTTTTTCTTTTTTTAAAGCTTATTAGAAATCTCTGAATTTTCGCGTTAAGTGCATAGAAGTGCACTGCCTTGTCGGAATTCCTAGCCACGCATATATATATATATATATATATATATATATATATATATATATATATATATATATATATAATACAGATGAAGAACACAAGTACAATGTGTTGAGAAAGGATTTGAGTTAGAGGATGTGTAAGTTTATCAGGGGTTATAACTCTCTCGTTAACAATTACCGGTGTACAATCCAATACAAACAGAAAGCTAAAGTAGAACTGTGCGTTATTAGTCACCCAAGACATTTTTCCAGGGGCGGCTTAATTATACACGAAACAGGTTTGAATGAATAAAAAAAAAAAGTCAACAATGAGGAAAGATGAAATTGCCCATAACTTAATAACTAAAATTTTTAGGATAAATTTAGAGAACTTCTCCCGTGTGCTGGAGAGAGATTGTTTTTTTTTAATTTCATTAAACAACTTTTTACTTGTGGTTTTTTTTTTTTTTTTTGTTTTCTCAAAGAATTTCTTGTATGATAGATATAAAAAAAACAAATTGTATAAGATAATGTAACATTCATCTGCTCTTTTCTTGATATATCTTACAGCTTGCACTGAGAGAGTACAGTCAATAATTGTGGTTACAAATCTGTCTTTACGTCGACTTACGAAATAAACATGAAAAAACAACAAAACAATAATAATAGTATCGATTGTTATTTGGAAAAAAGGCTAGGTGTGACTAGTACTGTGTAACGTTGTAGCTGACTTTATTTTGACTTGTTTTCATTATCCTCATCACCAGGAGCGACAACTCTGGAAAACCCATATGACGCCCATGACAAAATAGCAGTTGCTCCTAAACCAAAGGAACTTACACGGAACATCTCTGTGATCTCTAACCCACCACCCAACCTCTTCTCCCTCGCCGTCAGGCAGAACGAGTCGTCAACGCCTGTTCACTTGTCCAGCAAATTTTACTCAGTGCATTACCGCAGTGAAGGAGACGGAAGTCTGAAGGGCACCATCGAGCTCAATGTGTCAACATCAGCAGTCACTGTTGAAGAGCGCTTCAACCATTTCCTATTGTCAGCGAGCAATGGTCTGGTAGGAAGAAACGTGTTCCTGTACAAGTTAACATGGATTCGGCTTGATAGTAAGTTTGATTTTTGCTTTGTTTTGTTTTTTTGTTTTGTTTTGTTATTTTATTTTTTTTTGTTTGTTTTTGTTTTGTTTTTTTTTTTGTTTTGTTTTGTTTTTTTGGGGGGGGTTGTTTTTGTTTTGTTTTGTTTTTTGTTTTGTATTTTTTGTTGTTGTTCTTATTTTTTTAATTTTTTTTTGTTGTATACCTTTGATACAAAGAAATATAAGAAAAATTAAGGCAAACATAATTTTGGAATAAAGTTCATGAATCAATACTGGATACTGTTTGCAGTTGTCTTTGGATAAGGTACGATTTTGGTTCTCTGATAATAAAAGACAATGCAAGAGAGCTAAATCATAGTTAAATGGTATAGGGGGAAAAAAGCAACAAATGTTACATTGAATGAGCACACTGCCTTTTAACAATAAGAAAAACAAAAACAAATTAAATGTTAAAACATGCTAAATATTTATATTGCGACCAACAGTAGTAACAAAGTTCTTCAAAAATCTTGTTGACCAAACTATATTGTCAGGAATCTATCAACTTTATAAAAGGTGCTCTAATAAATGTTTCATGTATAAAACTTCATGGATAAGATTACTTTCTTCAATCGATTGAACATCTTAGGCTTCATGCATACCTTTACAGAAATATAAATGACTGTTTTAATTTCCCATTGAAATCGATTAATATCTTAGAAGTTATTTTATAAAGTCACTACATAATTTAAGCAATTCACATTGCTTTTATAGTTCACATCAATTTTAACCGATAGTCACTTTTTTTCGCATCCTCACAGTCCTGCCGACCCAGCCCACCTGTAACGCCCCTGTGTTTATTGACCAAGGCGCTACCGTTCTCTTTACGTGCTCAGCAGACCGAGTTTACTCGAGTGGGCGCTGCTCTTTTCAACCCACGGCAAGTTATTTTCTTTTAAAAGGAGTTTTCAAAATTTCTCCTTACTGCGAGTTCAATATCTGTAGCAAATAGGCTTTGTCTCGAAGCAGTGAAACATGTTTGACCTAAAGAACCCGCAAGACCTCTTCGTAGATTGCAATATTGAGGAACGGTCCAACGCCAGTGAGTGGACGGTTCTACTATGAAGTTGAAAACATGTTTCCCCCTATCTTTTCAATGAACTTCAACTTTTTCCTTTTTATTTTCGGTTACTTGTTTTGTTTTTTTTTTTTTTTTATTTTTTTTTTTTTTTTGTTTGGTTTTTTTACACTCTTTTTGTGTATAAATCTTGTTTTGAAAATCAGTTCTTCATTCATTTACCTATGTACCCGTAGTGTTGTGTTGAAATTATGAACAAAATTTCTTTGTACTAAAATAGCAAAAAAACATTGCTAAGTAGAAGATTATATATATGGTAGTCTTTAGGTGTTTGTTTAGCAATTGATACTTGATGAAAAAAAATATATCACGAAGGGATGAGAGTTTGAGGTTTTATCTCGAAGACTGTATAGATAAAGTTGATGATAAGTCAGCATACAATGATAGAGATAAGTTAACAAATTCATATCTAGTACAGCGATCCAATCAGTGCGGTGAAAATCAGAACTGGGCTTAAATCGCTCGTTTTTGCTTGTTTTTTTTAAAATTTCTTTCGTATGACGAATGTATCTTTTACCTGGCGCATTATTTCTGATCACAGTGATATTTCTTGAAGTGAGGCTCTATGGAGCTTGGGAAAGATTTTGTAATAGGTTTCACTGTTAAAATTTTTAGGAGGGATCAAGAAAAACCTTTTTTTTTTTTTAAGAAAAATATTAGATATAAAAGTAAAACACCGTACTTTTTCTTGTGGGAGCTCCTCGTTTTGTGGAAACGGTAAACAACGTTTGTTTCCTCGCACTGGTCTCCAGGCGGATTCCCTCAGAGAGAATTTGCAAGGCAGTGTCAGAACGAAGAACGAGGACTCTAAAGCCTACCCTGGACAAAAGGTTGTGACGTGTGAACTCTACCTGTCTGTGGCACGAAACAAGGTTGGGGTGTACCAGTTCCAGGTGGAGATAACCCCAAGCTTCAGAATTGGAGATCAATCTGTGATTGCAACGACACCTTCAGTAAACTTGGGTAATTTTGCTTTTTCTAAATATTTTTTATTAGTTGTTTTTTTTATTAGCAGCATTATGATGAAATGTTTAAATTGAATATCTCTTATTTCACAATGTAAAGAGTGAAATAAAAATCTCTTGTCCCTTGAAAATCAAATAAAGATAGGTGATTTGGAGAATTAGAGGAGACCGGCTGATATTTTTGCCACATGCGATGTGAGATGATTTTTGTTCAAATCTGTAAGCGTTTTTGTTTTTGTTTTGTTTTTTTTGTTTTGTTTTGTTTTTCTGAGAAAGTATAGGTGAGATGAAAAAGAGAAAGGAAATGGCTTAAGATTTTAAGAATCAAAGAGATGAGGAATAGTGAGCCTGTTTTTGATAGTTTCAGACAAGATTGAAAATAAATTCTTAAACTTTTAAAGGCGAAAAAGGGGTTACAGAATCAAAATTAAAATCAAGAAATTCAGTGAAGTTAAGAAGAAGACTTTGTACCTCAAGACAGTAATAACTCTTCAGTATTCATTGCGAAACAATAGAAACTTTGCGATCTATAAAATACTGATATTAATATTTGAGTTTTTGGTGTTTTACATTTATCATATAGAATCAATGAAGCTGAATTTTGTTGCCGCTTGATGAAAAGTGAATTATCACATGAGTGTAAACTTTATTAAAACCCTATGAAATGGTATTTATATTTCTATTCATTTACAACATACTTTTCATGTTTTTTTTTTTTCTTTTCTTTCCAGCTAATGCACCTCCTCAAGGGAAGAAAGGTTGGAGCGTATCAATCAATTTGTTCCTCATTATCGGAGGTATAGCCCTTGTCCTGGGCCTGATTGCGGCACCAACGGTTTTTCTTCTGAGGAGAAAACGAAATGCTCAGAGTTTCAATTCAAAGAACAACGCTTCAAGACAAAAAGGGAGTTTGGGTAAGGTCTCATACTAAGTGCTGCGATTCTTCTCAAATTATTTTCTATTTTATTTCATTTAAAATTTCACGAGGGTTTTGCCTCTTGACACTTTAAAACTTTGACCTGAATGTGAATTGAGCAGAAAATAAAACCGATCTGCTTTTTTTTT
>JAWDGP010000799.1:7500-15120 GCA_033675545.1 Elysia crispata | reverse complement strand
GGGGGGGGGTGAAGATTGGGACACCTTTCCCAAGCCAGGCGCCCCCATGTTACCAACCACACACGGGCAGTGCTATGGGGGGAGGGAGGTGAAAGATTTGGGACACCTTTCTCAAGCCAGGCACCCCATGTTACCAACCACACACAGGCGTAGCTGTATGGAGAGGAGGTGAAGATTAGGGCCACCTTTACCAACCCAGGTGCCCCATGATACCGGCCACACAGAGGCCGTGCTATATGGGGGGTGGGGTGAAGATTGGGACACCTTTCCCCAGCCCAGGTGCTCCCATGATACACAGGCCACACACAGGCGGTGCTATGGGGGGGGGGATAGTGAGGTGGGGGACACCTTTTCCAAGCCAGGTGCCCCATGATACCGGCCACACACAGGCGGTGCTATGGGAAACCTTTCTCAAGCCAGAGTTCACATGATACCGGCCACACACAGGCAGTGCTATGTGGGGAGGAGTGACGATTGGGGACACCTTTCCCAAGCCAGGCGTCCCATGATACCGGCCACACACAGGCGGTGCTATAGTGAGGGGGTGGTGAAGGTCGGGGACACTTTTCCCAAGCCTAGGTGTCCCATGATACCGACCCCACGACAGGCGGTGCTATGGGGGAGGGAAAAGATTCGGGGACATCTTTCCACAAGCGAGGCGCCTCATGTTACCGGCCACACACAGGCGGTGCTATAGTGGGAGGGGGGTGAAGATCGGGGACACATTTCCCAAGCCAGGCGCCCCATGATACCGGCCACACACAGGCGGTGCTATGGGACACTTTTTCCAAGCCAGGTTCTCCATGTTACCGGCCACACATAGGCGGTGCTATGTGGGGGAGGGGCTGAAGATTGGGGACACCTTTCCCAACCCAGGTGCCCCATGATGGCCAAGCACACAGGCAGGCGGTGCTATGGGGGAGGGGGTTGAAGGTGCCAGGGACACCTTTCCTCAAGCCATGTTCCCCATGATACCGGCCACACACAGGCGGTGCTTCGGGGGGGGGGTGTGAAGATTGGGGACACCTTTCCCAACCCAGGTGCCCCATGATACCGACCACACACAGGCGGTGCTATGGGAGAGCAGGGAGGCACTTTTCCAGCCCAGGTTCCCCATGATACCGACCACACATAGGCGGTGCTATGGGAGGGGGGGGGAGTGGTGAAGATTGGGGACACCTTTCCCTAGCCAGGCGACTCATGATACCGGCCACACACAGGTGGTGGTATGGGGGGAGTGGTGAAGATTGGGGTCACCTTTCCCAAGCCAGGCGCCCCATGAACCGGCCACACACAGGCAGTGCTAAATGGGGGGGGGGGGGTTGAAGATTTGGGACACCTTTCCCTACCCAAGTGCCCCATGATACCGACCACACACAGGCGGTGCTATGGGGGGGGGGGAGTGGTGATTGGGGACACCTTTTCCCAGCCTAGGTGCCCCATGAGTACCCGGCACACACAGGCGGTGCTATGGTGGGAGGGGTGAAGATTGGGGACATCTTCTCCAAGCCAGGTTGCCCGTGATACCAGGCCACACACAGGCGGTGGTATGGGGGGAGTGGTGAAGATTGGGGACACCTTTTCCAACCCAGGTGCCCCATGATACCGGCCACACACAGGCGGTGCTTTGGGAAAACTTTCTCAAGCCAGGTTCCCCGTGATACCGACCACACACAGGCGGTGCTATGAAGGGAGGGGAAAAGTTTGGGGACACCTTCCAAAGCCAGGCGCCTCATGTTACCGGCCACACACAGACGGTGCTATAGTGGGAGGGGGTGAAGATCGGTGACACATTTCCCAAGCTAGGCGCCCCATGATACCGGCAAAAGATTTGCGGTGCTATTGGGGGGGGGGGGGAAAGTTTGGGGACACATTTCCCAAGCCAGGCGCCTCATGTTACCGGCCACACACAGCCGGTGCTATGGGGGAGGGTGAAAGATTGGGGACACCTTTCCCCAACCCAAGTGCCCCATGATAACAGCCATACACAGGCGGTGCTATTAGGGGGGGGGGTGAAGATTGGGGACATTTTTCCAACCCAGGTGCCCTATGATAATGGCCACACACAGGCTGTGCTATGGAGGGGGGGTGAAAATTGTGGACAACTTTCCAAACCCAGGTGTCCCATGATACCGGCCACAGAGAGGCGGTGCTATGGGGAGGGGGGGGGGGAGGGCAAAAATTGGGGACACCTTTCCCAACCTAGGTGTCCCATGATACCGGCCACACAGAGGCGGTGGTCGTGGGGGGGGGGGGGTGAAGATTGGGGACACCTTTCCCAACCCAGCTGCCCCGGGATACCCGCAACACACAGACGGTGCTAATTGGGAGGAAGATTGGGGACATTTTTCCAAACCCAGGTGCCCCATGATAAAGGCCACAAACATGCGGTGCTATGGGGAGGGTGGGGGTGAAAATTCGGGACATTTTTCCCAACCTAGGTGTCCCATGATACCGGCCACACACAGACGGTGCTATTGGCGTGGGGGGTGAAGATTGGGGACACCTTTCCCAACCCAGGTGTCCCATGATACCGGCCACAGAGAGGCGGTGCTATGGGGAGGGGGGGTAGGCAAAAATTGGTGACACATTTCCCAACCTAGGTGTCCCATGATACCGGCCACACAGAGGCGGTGCGATGGGGAGGGGGGGGGTGGGTGGGTGGCAATTGGGGAAAACTTTCCCAAGCCCGCCGCCGCATCATACCGGCAACACACAGGCGGTGCTCTTTTTTTTTTTTGGGGGGAGGGGTGAAGATTTGGGACACCTTTTTCAAGCCAGGCGCCCCATGATACCGGCCACACACAGGCGGTGCTATGGGGAGGGGGGGTAGGCAAAAATGGGGACACATTTCCCAACCTAGGTGTCCCATGATACCGGCCACACAGAGGCGGTGGTCGTGGGGGGGGGTGAAGATTGGGGACACCTTTCCCAGCCCAGGTGCCCCGTGATACCGGCCACACACAGACGGTGCTAATTGGGAGGGGGGGGAAGATTGGGGACATTTTTCCAAACCCAGGTGCCCCATGATAAAGGCCACACACATGCGGTGCTATGGGGAGGGTGGGGGTGAAAATTCGGGACACCTTTCCCAACCTAGGTGTCCCATGATACCGGCTACACAGAGGCGGTGCGATGGGGAGGGGGGGTGGGTGAAAATTGGGGACCCCTTTCCCAAGCCAGCCGCCTCATGAAACCAGCAACACACAGGCGGTGCTTTTTTTTTTTTTTTTGGGGGGGGGGGGTGAAGATTGGGGACATCTTTCCCAACCCAGGTGCTACGTGATACCGACCACACACAGGCGGTGCTATGGGGGGAGGGGTGAATATTTGGAACACCTTACCCAAGCCAGGCGTCCCATGTTACCAGCGAGACACAGGCGGTGCTATGGGGGACGGGTGAAGATTGGGGACACCTTTACCAACCCAGGTGCCCCATGATACCGGCCACACACAGGCGGTGCTATGGGGGGAGTGGTGAAGATTGGGGACGCCTTTCCCAAGCCAGGCGTCCCATGATACCGGCCACACACAGGCGGTGCTATGGCACACCTTTCCCAAGTCAGGTTCCCCATGTTACCGGCCACACACAGGCGGCGCTATGTGGGGGAGGGGGTGAAGATTGGGGACACCTTTCCCAAGTCAGGTTCCCCATGTTACCGGCCACACACAGGCGGAGCTATGTGGGGGAGGGGGTGAAGATTGGGGACACCTTTCCCAAACCAGGTTACCCATGATACCGACCACATACAGGCGGTGCTATTTGGGAGGGGGGGTGAAGATTGGGGACATCTTTCCAAGCCAGGCGCCTCATGTTACCGTCCACACTCAGGCGGTGCTATGGGGAGAGGAGGGGGGGGAAGATTGGGGACACATATCCCAACCTAGGTGTCCCATGATACCGGCCACACAGAGGCGGTAAGATGGGGAGGGGGGGGGGTGAAAATTGGGGACCCCTTTCCCAAGGCAGGCGCCCCATGATACCAACAACACACAGGCGGTGCTATTTTTTTTTTTGGGTGGGGTGAAGATTGGGGACATCTTTCCCAACCCAGGTGCTACGTGATACCGACCACACTCAGGCGGTGCTATGGGGGGAGGGGTGAAGATTTGGAACACCTTTCCCAAGCCAGGCGTCCAATGTTACCAGCCACACACAGGCGGTGCTATGGGGGAGGGGTGAAGATTGGGGACACCTTTCCCAAGCCAGGCGTCCCATGATACCGGCCACACACAGGCGGTGCTATGGGACACCTTTCCCAAGCCAGGTTTCCCATGTTACCGGCCACACACAGGCGGTGCTATGTGAGGGAGGGGGTGAAGATTGGGGACACATTTCCCAAACCAGGTTTTTCCATGATACCGACCACACACAGGCGGTGGTATGGGGGGGGAGTAAAGATTTGGGACACCTTTCCAAACCAAGGCGTCCCATGATACCGGCCAAACAAAGGCGGTGCTATGAGAGGGGGGGGTGGGTGAATATTGGGGACACCTTCCCCAAACTAGGTGTCCCATGATACTGGCCACACACAGGCGGTGCGATGGGGAGGGGGTAAAGATTGGGGACACCTTTCCCAAGCCAGGCGCCCCATGATACCATCCAAACACATGCGGTGCTATTGGGGAGGGATGAAGATTAGGGACACCTTTACCATGCCAGGCGCCCCATGATACCATCCACACACAGGCGGTGCTATTGGGGGGGGGCTGGGTGAAGATTGGGGATATCTTTCCCAACCCAGGTGCCACGTGATACCGACCACACACAGGCGGTGCTATGGGGGGAGGGGGTGAAGATTTGGAACACCTTTCCCAACCTAGGTGTCCCATGATACCGGCCACACAGAGGCGGTGCGATTGGGGAGGGGGGCGGGGTGAAGATTGGGGAACATCTGTCCCAACCCAGGTGCCACGTGATACAGACCACACACAGGCGGTGCTATGGGGAGCGGGGGAGATGAAAATTGGGGACACCTTTCCCAACCTAGATGTCCCATGATACCGGCCATACACACCCGGTGGTCGTAAGGGGGGGGGGGATGAAGATTGGGGACATCTTTCCCAAGCCAGGTGCCCCATGGTACCGGCCACACACAGACGGTGGTATTGGGGGGGGGGGGTGAAGATTGGGGACCCATTACCAAACCCAGGTGTCCCATGATACCGGCCACAGAGAGGCGGTGCTATGGGGAGGGGGGGGGGGTTGGGCAAAAATTGGGGACACATTTCCCAACCTAGGTGTCCCATGATACCGGCCACACAGAGGCGGTAAGATGGGGAGGGGGGGGGTGAAAATTGGGGACCCCTTTCCCAAGCCAGGCGCCCCATGATACCAGCAACACTCAGGCGGTGCTATTTTTTTTTGGGGGGGGTGAAGATTGGGGACATCTTTCCCAACCCAGGTGCTACGTGATACCGACCACACACAGGCGGTGCTATGGGGGGAGTGGTGAAGATTGGGGACCCCTTTTCCAAGCCAGGCGTCCCATGATACCGGCCACACACAGGCGGTGCTATGGGACACCTTTCCCAAGTCAGGTTCCCCATGTTACCGGCCACACACAGGCGGTGCTATGTGGGGGAGGGGGTGAAGATTGGGGACACCTTTCCCAAACCAGGTTTCCCATGATACTGACCACACACAAGCGGTGCTATGGGGGTGTGTGTAAAGATTGGGTCACCTTTCGAAACCCAGGCGTCCCATGATACCGTCCTCACACAGGCGGTGCTATGGGGGGAGGGGGTAAAGATTGGGGACACCTTTCCCAAACTAGGTGTCCCATGATAACGGCCACACACAGGCGGGGCTAGTGGGGGCGGGGGGGGCTGGGTGAAGATTGCGGACATCTTCCGCAACCCAGGTGCCACGTGATACCAACCACACACAGGCGGTGCTATTGGGGAGGGATGAAGATTTGGGACACCTTTACCAACCCAGGCGTCCCATGATACCGGCCATACACAGGCGGTGCTATTGGGAGAGGGGTGAAGATTTGGGACACCTTTCCTAAGCCAGGCACCCCATATTACCAACCACACACAGGCGGTGCTATGGGGGGAGGGGTGACGATTTGGAACACCTTTACCACCCCAGGTGCCCCATGATACCGGCCACACACAGGCGGTGCTATTGGGGGAGGGGGGTGTGGGCAAAAATTGGTGACAAATTTCCTAACCTAGGTGTCCCATGATATCGACCACACAGAGGCGGTGCGATGGGGAGGGGGGGGGGTGGGTGAAAATTGGGGACACCTTTCCCAAGCCAGGCTCCTCATGATACCAGCAACACACAGGCGGTGCTCTTTTTTTTGGGGTGGGTGAAGATTGGGGACATCTTTCCCAACCCAGGTGCTTCGTGATACCGACCACACACAGGCGGTGCTATGGGGGGAGGGGTGAATATTTGGAACACCTTACCCAAGCCAGGCGTCCCATGTTACCGGCCACACACAGGCGGTGCTATGGGGGAGGGGTGAGTATTTGGAACACCTTACCCAAGCCAGGCGTCCCATGTTACCAGCCACACACAGGCGGTGCTATGGGGGACGGGTGAAGATGGGGGACACATTTCCCAAGCCAGTTGTCCCATGATACCGGCCACCCACAGGCGGTGCTATGGGGGGGGGGTGAAGATCGGGGATACCTTTCCCAATCCAGGTGCCCCATGATAATGACCACACACAGGCGGTGCTATGGGGAGGGGGTGAAAATTGGGGACATCTTTCCCAACCTAAGTGTCCCATGATACCGGCCACAGACAGGCGGTGCTATGGGGGGGGGGTGAAGTTTGGGGACACCTTTCCCAAGCCAGGCGCCCCATGAACCGGCCACACACAGCGGTGGTATGGGGGGAGTGGTGAAGATTGGGGACACCTTTCCCTAGCCAGGCGCCTCATGATAAAGGTCACACACAGGCGGTGCTATGGGAAACCTTTCTCAAGCCAGGTTCCCCATGTTACCGGCCACACACAGGCGGTGCTATGTGGGGGAGGGGGTGAAGATTGGCGACACCTTTCCCAACCCAGGTGCCCCATGATACCGGCCACACACAGGCGGTGCTATGGGGGGGGGAGTGGTGAAGATTGGGGACACCTTTACGAATTTATGTACCCCATGATACCGGCCGCACACAGGCGGTGCTATGGGGGTAGTGGTGAAGATTGGGGACACCTTTCCCTAGCCGGGCGCCCCATGATAAAGGCCACACACAAGCGGTGCTATATGGGGGGAGGGGGTGAAGATTGGGGACACCTTTCCCAACCCAGGTGCCCCATGATACCGGCCACACACAGGCGGTGCTATGGGAAACCTTTCTCAAGCCAGGTTCCCCATGTTACCGGCCACACACAGGCGGTGCTAAGAGGGGAGGGGGTGAAGATTGGGGACACCTTTCCTAAGTCAGGCGCCCCATGTTACCGGCCACACACAGGCGGTGCTATAAGGGGGGGGGGGGTTGGTATGAAAATTGGGGACACCTTTCCAAACCAGGTGCCCCATGATAATGGCCACACACAGGCGGTGCTATGGGACACCTTTTCCAAGCTAGGTACTCCATGTTACCGGCCACACACAGGCGGTGCTATGTGGGGGAGGGGGTGAGGATTGGCGACACCTTTC
>JAWDGP010000799.1:2500-5000 GCA_033675545.1 Elysia crispata | reverse complement strand
ATAACTCATATTTTATAGGCGCCATCGTGTAGGGTGAAATTGAAACTAGGAGGTCCCAAACTCCCCCACTGACGGCCTGTCTGTCAATTCCTGTAGAACCGTCCGTAATTGTTTTAATGCTTTCCTGTATTAACACGTTAAATCTATTATGCTTTTGTAATTGGTCTAATTTACTAAATCGTGGCTGGATGGTTTCATTGCACTTTGTGTAAAGATGAAGATGAAAAAGCTGTCCTAATTTGGCTCGTTTCAGGATATTTCGATATGTCGTCGCAAAAACCAGTTCAATCTATCTTCAAGGAAAAGTGAAGCAATGTCTTCAGAGACCTTTGAGATGACGACTTGGCCATTGTAAAATGCATCGCCCCACAGCTTGAAACTGTACTGGGTGCTACAGAAATAAGCACCTGTCTGCTACTGAGACAAACAACTATGTGCTACTGGTTCACCCAACTGTGTGCTACTGATTCATCTTACTGTGTGCTACTGATTCACCCAACTGTGTGCTACTGGTTCACCCAACTGTGTGCTACTGGTTCACCCAACTGTGTGCTACTGGTTCACCAGACTGTGTGCCACAGAGACAATCAACTCTGTGCTACAGAGACAATCACTGTGTGCTACTGATTCACCCAACAGTGTGCTACTGGTTCTCCTAACTGTGTGCTACTGATTCACCAGACTGTGTGCTACAGAGACAATCAACTCTGTACTACAGAGAATTTGAACTGGGTGCTACTGATTCACCAGACTTTGCGCTACAGAGACAATCAACTGTGAGCTACTGATTCACCCAACTGTGCGATACTGATTCATCCTACTGTGTCCTACTGATTCACCCAACTGTGTGCTACTGGTTCACCCAACTGTGTGCTACTGGTTCACCAGACTGTGTGCCACAGAGACAATCAACTCTGTGCTACAGAGACAATCACTGTGTGCTACTGATTCACCAGACTGTGTGCTACAGAGGCAATCAACTGTGTGCTACTGATTCACCAGACTGTGTGCTGGAGAGACAATCAACTGTGTGCTACTGATTCACCAGACTGTGTGCTACAGAGACAATCGACTGTGTGGTACTGATTCACCAGACTGTGTGCTACAGAGACAATCGACTGTGTGGTACTGATTCACCCAACTGTGTGCTACTGAGACAATCAACTACGATGTTTGGAAAAGTTTCTCTTGGCAAGAAATCCGCTGTAAGGTTGTGTGTCGCAATAACCCTAGTTTGTCTTTCTTTGAGTGAGAGTCATTCTGTTGAAGCTCACAGGCTTGTAATAGTTCTGGTTCAACATCGTATGGCGGTCTTCATCTATTGTTAAAACTACTATCGCATCAAAAACAAACTTTATTCTACTCAGCTTTAGCTGGTTTTTAATAATTTCAAGGAAAGATTACATGATGAAAAAAGTGTAACTTAGCTCAGAACAAATGCTTTCACATGTGTTTAGTCAAAAGACAAGGTTTAAAAAAAATCACTATCATTAAAGAGATCATCCATTTCAATCAGTCTCGATCTCTACTAGTACAATCACATAGCAGCGAGGTGAGTGTAGTGAAGGTAATAAGCATAAACTGGAGCGCTGCTCACCCTCATAAGCTCAAATGGCGTAGATGTGTGGAAAAGTAAAGAGAGATGCTTCTCCTTCTTCTTGTTCTTCATCTTCTTCTTGTTCTTTTTGTTATTGAAGATCGACAGAGAGTGAGAGATAGAGGGTTAGATAGGGAGAGAGAGAGAGAGAGAGAGAGAGAGAGAGAGAGAGAGAGAGAGAGTGTGTTATACTCACCAAAAAATCATTGACAGAAAGCACAAACATCGAGATAAAACATGGTTGACTTAAATAGAAGAAAGAGAGAGATTGAAGAAAAAAAGAAAAAGAGATGGACATAGAGACTGGGAGAGACTGACAGACATACACAGACAGACAGACGGACAAATAGATTGGTTTATTCGCAAAAAACTAAACACGTGATACTCCATCCTCCAGATTAGGCATGCTTCATTGTTGAAAGATAGGGATGGAACGAGGGGCAAATAAAAGAAATGTATGAATGGCAGGAAAAAAGAGAGAGTGAAGGAGAGAGAGAGAGAAAGAGAGAGGTGTAGAGATTGTTTCAACTACATCAAGTAAATCGTGGTATAAACCAGCCTTTGAGATAAGACGTGATTGACTTGTAAAAATAGAAATATTGAGAGAGAGAGAGAGAGAGAGAGAGAGAGAGAGAGAGAGAGAGAGAGAGAGAGAGAGAGAGAGAGAGAGAGAGAGAGGGGGGTGTTCCATCTGCATAAAGTCAGACATGGTATACACCATCCTTTGAGATAAGCCGTGCTTGACTTTTAGAAATAGAAATAATGAGATAAAGTGACACAGATAATGAAAAAGCGAGAGGGAGAGAGAGAGTGAGAGAGATTGTACATCTATATAAAGTCAAACATGGTATACACCATCCTCTGAGATAAGCCGTGCTTGACTTGTAGAAAATATTGAGAGAG
>JAWDGP010000798.1:0-7500 GCA_033675545.1 Elysia crispata | reverse complement strand
CAGCAGCAGCAGCAGCAGCAGCAGCAGCAGCAGCAGCAGCAGCAGCACCAGCAGCAGCAGCAGCAGCAGCTGCAGCAGCAGCAGCAGCAGCAGCAAAAAAAAAAAGGGCAGCAGCAGCAGCAGCAGCAGCAGCAGCAGCAGCAGAGAGCAAGGAAACAGCAGCAGCAGCAGCTGCAGCAGCAGCAGCAGCAGCAGCACCAGCAGCAGCAGCAACAGCAGCAGAAGCAGCAGCAAGTCCCACCAGCAGCAGCAGCAGCAGCAGGAGCAGCAGACAGTAGGAGGGGGTCGTTACAGCAGCAGCAGCAGCAGCAGCAGCAGCAGCAGCAGCAGCAGCAGCAGCAGCAGCAGCAAAGCAGCAGCAGCAGCAGCAGCAACAGCAGACAGCAGCAGCAGCAGCAGCAGCAGCAGCAGCAGCAGCAGCAGCAGCAGCAGCAGCAGCAGCAGCAGCAGCAGCAGCAGCAGCAGCAGCAGCAGCAGCAGCAGCAGCAGCAGCAGCAGCAGCAGCAGCAGCAGCAGCAGTGCCAGCAGCAGCAGCAGCAGCAGCAGCAGCAGCAGCAGCAGCAGCAGCAGCAGCAGCAGCAGCAACAGCGCGCAGCAGCAGAGGCGAGAGGGATCAGCAGGTCCCTGAATGTTTAAAAACAGCAGCAGCACCAGCAGCAGCAGCAGCAGCAGCAGCAGCAGCAGCAGCAGCAGCAGCAGCAGCAGCAGCAGCAGCAGCAGCAGCAGCAGCAGCAGCAGCAGCAGCAGCAGCAGCAGCAAGCAAAATGCAGCAATGCCCAGCTGCAGCAGCAGCAGCAGCAGCACCAGTAGCAGCAGCAGCAGCAGCACCAGAAAAGAAAGAAAAAAACAAGGCAGCAGCAGCAGCAGCAGCAGCAGTAGCAGCAGCAGCAGCAGCAGCAGCAGCAGCAGCAGCAGCAGCAGCAGCCAGCAGCAGCAGCAGCAGAAGCAGCAGCAGCAGCAGCAGCAGCAGCAGTAGCAGTACAGAAACAGCAGTAGTAACAGCAGCAGCAGTAGTAGTAGTATAAGTAGAAGTAGCAGTAGTAGTAGAAGTGGCAGTAGTAGTAGTAGTAGTAGTAGTAGTAGTAGTAGTAGTAGTAGTAGTAGTAGTAGTAGTAGTAGTAGTAGTAGTAGTAGTAGTAGTAGTAGTATTAATGGTGGTAGTAATAGTAGTAGTCAGACATTTTTTCCGTTACATAAATAAATACATTTCAAAATAACAGGTGTATATGAAAAGGCTTAGAATGAAAAAAAATATGAACTCAATGCATCTTTTTTTTTTGTTGTTGTTGTTGTTTCTTGCATAGAACTAGTATGTTATGAATACTTAGGGATAAAAATTACGATAAAGAATCATCTAAAGATGTTTGCCTTGTGAAGATTGTTAAGTATACAGAAATGAATTGTTTGCTAATGATGTTGTTTTTTTAAATCATATCTTTAATTGGAATATTGAAAATGGCTTTCTGTAGGCTTGGTGCCTCTTGTGCAGTCTAACCTGTTATATTCATCATTGAATTGTGGGATTGGTTTGAAAAGAAGAACTTTGTGTGTCTGGCTGTTCTGGGTTTTAGCTCTATGTACCTTCTGGTACCATGTTTATGTCTTAAGCCATGTTTTTTATGCAGTGAAATCGTGGAATTTTTCATGATTTCTAACATTTTCTTTGTCGTTCAAAAAAGATTTCTAAGTCATCCTGTTTCCAGCCCCCCCTTTTTTTCCGCTCCCCAAACCTACTTTTGTTACTGTTTTGTCCATCCTTGTTTTTTTATTTTTTTCAATATATATATATATATATATATATATATATATATATGTGTGTGTGTGTGTGTGTGTCAGAGAGAAAGACACACAGATAGGCAGAGAGAGAGAGGCAAATACATAGAGAGAAAGACAGAGAGTGTAAGACACAGAGAGAGAAAGTAAGATATCTATACTATATATATTTGTGGAATTTCTGAGGCAAAAGGCTTCTGAACCACTGAACCAAATGACTTCAAATCTTGTAGGATTTTGTGGTAGATGCACATCTATAACAGGATTTGTGAAGTCTTTGTTTTTTTTTTTATTCAAACTTTTATTGTTTCCTCACTTGAATACCCTTTATCGACCCAAAAACTCCATAGTCAAACTTTTTAAAGCCAAACGGAAGTCGACTAATGCATGGCATACTGATTGGCGATTCACTCACTTATCAATGTCTCAATCCGTACGATTTGTGGCCAAAACACAGCTGATGGACAGACCCTTCCGAACGATTGATGCTGTTCAAAATAAGCAAAGAATCTAGATTTAGGTAGATGTAAACCAAGAATGCCACGTAAAAGACAAGGGGGTTCTGTAATAGAAAGGTTAACTCCTAGCCAAAAATACCATAGAAAGAGACACAAATCTAGATCTAGATCGTCATTAAGTGAGAATGACAAGTGAGACTCAGAGTCAGAGAATGCTAGATCTAGATCTAGATCTAGGACAAGTAGATCTAGATCTAGATCTACTTGAATTTCTAATTCTACAGCCAGAACAGAATCTAGATCTAGGTCCTCCGGTGATGACTAAAATCTCTTTCCACAGGTGATAACTATTCATCTCTCTCTCTCTCTCTCTCTCTCTCTCTCTCTCTCTCTCTCTCTCTCTCTCTCTCTCTCTCTCTCTCTCTGACACTTCGTTCATCGAACGGGTAACCAACTATATAGAGATATCAGAATTTTACACCTATTTTTTTATTTACGATTTTTTAAAGAAATATATATATATATAATTATATATATGTGTGTGTGTGTATTATAAGGTTCGTAAGCCAGGAAAAAAATTCATTACAAGTCCAGATAGAAAATTCATATTTGCCTTTTTCGTTCGATTTTAAGTAGATCCAGCCAAAAAACAAGCCATTTTAACTTAAATCAAATAGAAAATAATAAAGAAATTAAGACAAAGTAAAGACTTGCCGCGTTTCAGTCCAAGATACCTCCGGCGTGAAAGTCTGACATGTAGGTGTCCTGCAGAGGATGAAATTTGTACATTACATCTTTTTTTTTTTAATTATTTTTTGAAGATTAGGCATTGTGGAGCCAAAGCAAACAATCTGATTGGGACACGTTTGAATTGTATACTGTCACAAGATCAATATTTATTCAGCAAACATATGTTGGCAGTACTCTTACATCCCTAGTCATGATCAAAGGACAATATTTTAGGAATAATTTATTACACTACCTTAACTTTAGTTTTTATTTAAGCCATGCTGATTCTTCGTTCGCTATTTTTGCATCCTTCCTTTCATGCTATCGTAAGCTTGTACAAGCGGACTGAAGACTAAATATTACCAGCCAATGTCTCAATGTATACTTATAAATATTGCTAAGGCATTCACTCTTTTCTTTATGACCATAACCTAATTGAAATCCTATCAATAAAAGGGCTTAAGGATGACATTCTTATACTGTCTTTATCATGACCGCTATGAAGTTCAAAAAAATATATTAATATTGTTTGGCTGATCTCGAAAGCTATCTAGTCCACATGTTGTATCTTAGCAGATTGATTATACTTGAGATAAAGTTCAGATCACGATTCCAGCTCTGAATTGATCGTTTTCATTTTGGAATCAAAATCGAATTTTTACCATATTATATTACAAATTTATTAAGACGCACGAGTTCGTTTTTCAGTAGGTCAATGTCTTTTTTTCTGTTAAGAAATTTATTTAAAAAAAAATTAAAGATGAACATCTGCTACGCAAACTAGACGAGGAAGCATGTTTTGTATTTTCTTTGCTTTTTTTTTTGTTTTGTTTTGTTTTGTTTTTGTAAACCGCAGCATGATTTCACCAAAGTGGATCAGACGAAGAGAGATGATGAACTAATCATTTTATATCCTTGTTCAGAATTTATAAAAATAAGTTGTATGGTGACAGATGTATGACTCTACTTCTTTTTTTTTTCCAGCGAAAGGAAGAAAATAAAATCGTGCAGACAGAACCGTGTGACGGTCAGGATTAGTAGGCCTGGTTAGGGAATTCTTTTTTTTATGACAAGTGACGTGTCATGTGAATAATACGTAACTGACGAGATCATATTTATTTTTTGCTCAGCTGCATCAAAAGCAAACAGAACAAAACATGTGAATGAAGGAACTAAGTCTCGAGTCTAAAGGATTCCGCTTATATATATAAATAAAGACCAAAGCAAGATGGCTCGAAGATCGAAATTCTTTTCATCTTTTGCTGCCGTTTGAAAGGAATAAAATACAGTTTAATTTTAATTCAATGATTCTATTGGTTTTAAGAGCATAATTTTTTGGTCCATAATCTATCGAACAAGAAATCAGGAGACAATCTCACTTGACTGAGTTCGTGTTAAAACGAATTAAACAGAGCTGCTGTCATCTTTAGACTTTATACCTGCCAATTTTCGTTATGTGTATAATGTTTTCAAGTTACCTGTAAAATACCTGATCAATAGTAGTATTCTTGAAAATTCAAATATCTGAAGCAGGTGTTTTAGAAACAACAATAAGTCACGAATGCTATAGTATTTATATATTCACATAATTTTCTTTCATATGCCGTGAAGAAAAATATTGGCGCAGTTGTTTATCATTTTGTTCAGACCTTTTTCTACTTTTTTGCGCGAAAAAAAGTATGATATTCTATCTCTGAATTTGTTTTGTTATACACACGCACCACACACAGATAAAGCTTTCAGGTCATGCCTTCATGCTCTTTTTGAATCTCCTTTGCCTCATCTTCACAGTAACAAGAGGCTGTAAGTAAACACTGACTACACTGGCTTTGTTTCACGATATTACGTGAAACACACTCAGTTACAAATACACATGCTTGCTGGAAGTCTCTCGAAGCAGTGGACATTTTACTATTCTTGTCAGGGCTACTTTGAGTGTGGAAGGTGGAGGGGTTCAGTGAGTGCGAGTAAGAGGAAAAGGAAGGGCCTTGTGGCATAATCATCACTGTCAAGTACTGCTATTTGCTCTTTGGTCGTAATAACAACCAAATTAAAAGAAAAATAGACTCACTTTGTTGAGTCGAAAGCTCGACGTGTGCTGATTGTATCTGGTTTTAGAACTCATACAATCAGCACAATTGATAAGTCGTATGCGGTTTTCGACTCTTTAAGTTTCCACAAGAAATCAGCCACAACTTGTGAGTGAATTCATATGGAAACTTAAAGAATCTAAAACCGTGTTTAATACCACTTATCATGGGCTGTAATCGAAAGAGCGCAGCCATACTCGGCAGCAGCAACAAACAGATGCAACCTTTGCATAGCAGAAAAATACTTCATTCTACACACAAAACCAAGCCTCAACAAAAGAAGGGAAATATTTTCATCGTGCCCCAACCGGAAGAAACATTTAGTAAAAAACTACCAGTGGCCCGGAAACGAAAATAAACAACAACACAAGGTCGGAACGGCAAACGAACACACCCCTCAGTCATACTTCAAGAGTAGCGGAGGATGCAGGTGACACCTTTATCCTCCGCTTGTCAATAAAGTGTAGTATGCAGGGAATTTAAAGAAGCATGATCTTCTATATCTATGAATTGCTTTCACAATTGAGCACTATCATCAATTATTCCACCTCATCTTCAAACTATATATATATATATATATATATATAAATAGTTTTTCGCAGAAGACGGCTCCCCTTTCATTATATATTGAGATTTTAAAAGCTTACGCATCAGTTTTGTCTCAACAAACTGTATTAATATGACCCACCTCCTCTTCAGCCATTGTTCTACAGAATTGGTTTGGAATCGATCCAAATTCAGACCGTTTTAAACTGCACACCACTCGTATTTTTGACAACGTCTATCCAGTCCTAAGGTTGGCAACGATACTCTGTCTCATTGAGTGTATATCATTTGTGCATCTTCAAAAATTCTAATTACTGAAACCATTCTAATCTATTTTTAAAAAATTAAAAAAAAATAATATTAGGACGAACAAAGCTAAGTTTTGCGCAAAACATGATAATGAGGTCAAAACATTTTGATTGGCTTACAACGTCGTCAGATCAGATGACGTGAGTGTGTAAAATAAAAATACGATACCATCAACGATCAGATGACGTGAGTGTGTAAAATAAAAATACGGATAACATCGTCATACCAGGCATTATGAGTGTGTAGAAAAAAATACGGATAACATCGCGTCAGATAAGATGACGTGAGTGTGTAAAATAAAAATCAACGGATAACATCGTCAGATTCAGATGACGTGAGTGTAAAATAAAATCACGGATAACATCGTCACATCAGATGACGAGTGTGTAAAAAAATCACGGATAACATCGTCAGATCAGATGACGCTCTAGTGTGTAAAAGTAAAAAGAAATACGGATAACATCGTCAGATAAGATGACGTGAGTGTGTAAAATAAAAATACGGATAACATCGTCAGATCAGATGACGTGAGTGTGTAAAATAAAAATACGGATAACATCGTCAGATCAGATGACGTGAGTGTGTAAAATAAAAATACGGATAACATCGTCAGATCAGATGACGTGAGTGTGTAAAATAAAAATACGGATAACATCGTCATACCAGGCAGCATGAGTGTGTAGAATAAAAATACGGATAACATCGTCAGATCAGATGACGTGAGTGTGTAAAATAAAAATACGGATAACATCGTCATACCAGATGACGTGAGTGTGTAAAAAAAAAATACGGATAACATCGTCATACCAGGCAACGTGAGTGTGTAGAATAAAAATACGGATAACATCGTCATGTCAGTTGACGTGTGTGTGTAAAAGTAAAATACGGATAACATCGCCAGATCAGATGACCCTGAGTGTGTAAAATAAAAATACGGATAACATCGTCAGATCAGATGACGTGAGGTGTAAAAAGTAAAATAAAAATACGGATAACATCGTCAGATCAGATGACAGCGAGTGTAAAATGTGTCACGGATAACATCGCTCGATCAGATGACGTGAGTAAGTAAAATAAAAATACGGATAACATCGTACAGATCAGATGACGTGCAGTGTGTAAAAGTAAAAATACGGATAACATCGTCAGATCAGGATGACGCGGAGTGTTTAAAGTTAAAATGGATAACGTCGTCAGATCAGATAACGTGAGTGTGTAAAAGCTAAAAAAATGGATAACGTCGTCAGATCAGATAACGTGGGTGTGTAAAAGTTTTAAAAATTCGATAAAGTATACCTTTCACATTGTTTGCTGTTATAAAATTTTTGTTGATGATACAGCTGTGGAACATGCTGTAATTTATTTGTTATACACTGACTGTATAATTAAACATCTCTGTTTGATGGGTGTCATTAAATAATTCAGAGCCTTTAAGACTGCCCTCACTACAAATAATGTTAAAACAGCCTTAAACAGACACAAAATGTGTTACCGGTACCATAATTCCTTGTAGTTTTTATTTTTTCTCGGCGTATGATGTTAATGGCTAGAAGGAATAGGTTATTTCAATTCCTTTTTTTCGTTTTGTCAGTTTT
>JAWDGP010000796.1:252500-323416 GCA_033675545.1 Elysia crispata | reverse complement strand
TTAGTAGTAGTAGTAGTAGTAGTAGTAGTAGTAGTAGTAGTAGTAGTAGTAGTAGTAGTAGTAGTAGTAGTAGTTGCTGATTTTGTTGCTGTTGTTGTTGTTTTTGTTTTTGTCGTTGTAGACGAAGAAGATGAAGAAGAAAAATAACAAGAAGACATAAAGAGGACGAGGGTGAAAGTAACTAACTTTAAACCATGTTCACTGAAGGAAAAATGCGAGGGGAGACCAATCTTCAATAACTGTAGGTAAAACGAAGGCGTGACTGGAGTGGTCGCCCTTGTTTCTGATGGGTAAGGGTGCAAGAGGTGCATGTAACTTAAATAAGACTTACAGTAACTTCACCAGAATCGTATTTCTAACAGAAACTTTTTGTCCAAAGTAAGAATACTCCCTCAACGATTTTTAAGTTATCTAGAATATTCAATTTTTAAATCTCAACCTTTTGCCAATTGAAAGTACGGTACATAATTCCTGAGCCACAACTTAAAAGACTTACAGAGAAAAAAGTAGATCAAGCAGTGACGTCACTTCCCGTTAACTTTCGCCCTCGACAAAGACGCTGTGATGACTATTAGTTTCAGGCGTCATCACTATAATTATATTTCAGCTTAATAATACGTATAACAGGTCGATTATGAATTAGCATAATTCTCTTATTATTGCACAAGTTGTTCAAGGGTTATGCAAAGAGAGTACCTCTAAATAAATATCCTTATTATGTTATCGATAATATGGACCTTCAAAGTTAAAACCATTGATTCCGCTTGGCAATTATTGGTGTGAGATAAGCGACACTACCAACACTGCCTTGAAAATTTTAAAAAAAAAATTGAGGAAAAAAAAAGGCAGCTGCGGAATGAAACAACGTATTTGTTAAAAAAAAAAAAAATCCACGATCAAACGGCTATACAAGTGATCCAGTCAACAAAGATAGAATTCGGGGTTTTCACGGATAAAGCATGCAATATTAACGGTAGAGGCAGGCTGTTGTGTTTCCACTGAACATCTTGCGATAAAGCAAACAATATTAAAGGTACAGGCAGATTGTTGGGTCTCCACTGAACATCTTGCGATAAAGCAAACAATATTAAAGGTACAGGCAGATTGTTGGGTCTCCACTGAACATCTTGCGATAAAGCAAACAATATTAAAGGTACAGGCAGATTGTTGGGTTTCCACTGAACATCTTGCGATACAGCAAGCAATATTAACGGTACAGGCAGAACATCTTGCGATAAAGCAAACAATATTAAAGGTACAGGCAGATTGTTGGGTCTCCACTGAACATCTTGCGATAAAGCAAGCAATATTACCGATAAAGGCAGATTGTTGGGTCTCCACTGAACATCTTGCGATACAGCAAGCAATATTAATGGTACAGGCAGAACATCTTGCGATAAAGCAAGCAATATTAACGGTACAGGCAGACTGTTGGGTTTCCAATGAACATCTTGCGATAAAGCAAGCAATATTACCGATAAAGGCAGACTGTTGGGCTTCCAATGAACATCTTGCGATAAAGCAAGCAATATTACCGATAAAGGCAGACTGTTGGGTTTCCAATGAACATCTTGCGATAAAGCAAGCAATATTACCGATAAAGGCAGACTGTTGGGTTTCCAATGAACATCTTGCGATAAAGCAAGCAATATTACCGATAAAGGCAGACTGTTGGGTTTCCAATGAACATCTTGCGATAAAGCAAGCAATATTACCGATAAAGGCAGACTGTTGGGTTTCCAATGAACATCTTGCGATGAAGCAAGCAATGTTTACGGTAGAGGCAGACTGTTGGGTTTCCAATGAACATCTTGCGATGAAGCAAGCAATGTTAACGGTAGAGGCAAACTGTTGGGTTTCCTCTGATTATCTTGCCATGAAGCAAGCAATGTTAACGGTAGAGGCAAACTGTTGGGTTTCCTCTGATTATCTTGCGTTGAAGCAAGCAATGTTAACGGTACAGGCAAACTGTTGGGTTTCCTCTGAACATCTTGCGATAAAGCAAGCAATGTTAACGGTAGAGGCAGACTGTTGGGTTTCCTCTGAACATCTTGCGATAAAGCAAGCAATATTACCGATAAAGGCAGACTGTTGGGTTTCCTCTGAACATCTTGCGATGAAGCAAGCAATGTTTACGGTAGAGGCAGACTGTTAAGTTTCTACGATTCTTTTGTTCTATTTAAAAAAAAAATTCTTTTCAGCAGAGAAAGAGTTTCGGATTTCGAAGGTACATTTTGCTAAAAAGCAAACAAAATTTACCAGCGGATACAGAGCTAGGACGGTAGATCTTGAGATAAAACAAACACTATTAACCAGTGGATGCAAACTTTTGAATTTTGACAAATCATCTTGCGACAAAGAAAAAGATATTTGCCAGTGGATGCAGACTTTTCACTTTCGATGTTACACCTTGCGAATCAGCAAACAAAATTTACCCAGTGGAAACATATTTTTCCCCCCTCCAGTCTACAAGAGCTTCGAGAATGCTCTGCTGCAGCTTCCGACAACGACGGCGCAGCCGCGTGAGAGTTAAAAGTTTGACTATATCATTGTAGGAAAAGGGAAGAAACAAAAAAAAAAAATTATGCTGCGAAAACTTTCATATTTTGAGAACTATGTATTCCTGTAAGTCCTCAACATCCAGTTTTCTTCTACCTAACTCACACTTCGGGCAGGCAAATCTGAGAAATGGGGAAACTTTCAATACTTTCTGTCATCGTCCTCGGAGACCTAATCGGCCAGCTGACTGGTAAACATGCACGGCTTCCTGTTTTTCATCTACTCACGTGTGGAGAAGTACTTGAGATTTTACCTTCACCGATAACATGCTCCCTCGATCCGAAACAAAAGTGCAATTAGTGCAAAGTAATTTGTATATAAATTAAGCCTTACACAAGAATAGAAGTTCAATGAAACAAGTTTTGATTCATAGAAAAGAAAAAGAATACTCTTAAGTTTTGTTGTCACTTATTAGCATACTTTTATTAACATAACATGAGCTGATGGTTACCTGAGAGTAAGTATATCGATTATGTGACCGCTATATAGTGATACGCTCATTTTGCGACAATGGTGTAATGATTATGTGTTCATAATATCTCAGTGACTTCAGCAGAACCGTCTAAGTTAATAAAAAAATTAAATCAACAAGGAGATTTATTATATTCTGTTCAGAGCAGATCTCCGTCCCTGCTTCCATAAAGGGGTATGAGAACAGTCCAGTGCAGATCTCCCTCCCTGCTTCCATAAAGGGATGTGAGAACAATCCAGTGCAGATCTCCGTCCCTGCTTCCATAAAGGGGTGTGAGCACAATCCAGTGCAGATCTCCCTCCCTGCTTCCATAAAGGGGTATGAGAACAATCCAGTGCAGAGATACAAGCTCGGTTGCTTTCGGTCAAGCATCATCGTGATGAAGAAAGCTATCCCGTGATAATCAGAGCTATCATGTGATAATGGGAGCTACCATCCGAAGATGAGAACTACCACGTGATAACGAAGCTATCATGCGAGCTATCATGTGATAATGGGAGCTACCATCCGAAGATGAGAACTACCACGTGATAACGAAGCTATCATGCGAGCTATCCCGCAATAATGGGAGCCACCATGAGATAATAACAGCTACTCTGCGATACTAAGGGCTACCGCGTGATGACAGCTACCATGTGATAATCGTAGGTGCCACTTGATAAAGAGAGCTAGCAAGCGATGATAAAAGTTCTCACATGATAATGAGAAATGACACATGACAATGAGAGTTATCACGCGGTAATGAGAGTTGTCACGCGAAAAGAGCTACCACATAATAATGGGAACTACCACGTGACAATGCACACTATCACGCAATAATGGGAGCTAACACGTGATAAGAGAGCTTGCAAGCAATAATGGGAGCTATAGGGTGATAATGAAACCTATCAAGTCATAATGACAGCTATCACGCGATAATGGCAGCTACCACGCGATGACAGCTACCACGTGATAATGAGAGCTCCCATGTTATAATGAGAACTACCACGTGATAATGAGAGCTATCAAGCGATACAGAGAACAACCACTCGATAATGACAGCTACCACGCAATAATGGGAACTGCCACGTGACAATGACAGCTATCACGCGATAAAGAGAACTGTCACGCGATAATGACAGCTACCACGTGATAATGAGAGCTGCCACGTTATAATGAGAACTACCACGTGATAATGAGCTGTCAGATTTTTCAAACGACACCGGAGTGTTACATTTAACCTAAGATATAAGATTAATCACATGATCCGAGACAGTTTTATCAGCAGCAGCAGATTTCACTGGTTTTAACAGCTGACCAGTCTGACCAGGCCCGCTTGCGGTTTCCGATGTAAACAAAGCAGGCCGATGTGCACACGTCACTAGGGAAACCACGTGTTTGTTATGTTAAAACTCATGCTTGCTTACGGTACGTAACTCAATCTGCGAAACATGGCTAATGTCTCGGATCATGTGATTGTTATGTAATGTAACTGTGTGAGCATGCAGTGGAAACAAACTCAACACAGCGCTTGCACCTGGTCCAAACTAGTACTCAGTACGGCTAGCATTAAAGCATCGCTGGCAGTCATCATGTAACCCTTACATAACAGTTACGTTCTCGGTGGGAGAGCGAGCAAGTTGCGAAAAGCGAATATGCTACATACCGCTAGGTGGGAGGAGTTTATGCAAATGATGTCGGTCAGTCCACAAACATAACGTCATAGTCTAGCTAAGGGTCCGTTAGGCTTTTCTGCGAGACCTCAGCACTGGCGGCACTCGCTGTCGCACTCCATACAGAGCGACCTCAAATCGTTCTCTACTGAGGGGCTTTTGTCACAGTTATGCTTGGCGATCATTTCTTTTAAGACAGATTAGTCTCAAGCGATATGTGATTTAATCACACGAGGAGCTGGTTTACATAAGAGAGTCTTAATGTTAACAGGAAGGAAAAGAAGGGGGGTAAGGAGATTCAGGTCCGTGTTGGAACGCGCTAGATTTTTAGTTTAAACTCCAGCAAAATTTTGACCGCTGCAGAAATCCACCCAAGGCTGACTTCAGCCAGACTTTAATCGGATGAAGCTACTGCAGCTCACAACGGCAAATCAACCATGTGATGAGAGTTCGAATTCGATAGACCGAAGAATGCGGCCAGACGCCTGTAAACCGACAGAAAAAGAGACCAGCTGCGACGCATTGAGGGCAGTACTGTTTGCGCATTTTCAAGTTACAGCTTTCGCATTTAATTACGGGTAATTCCAGTCAAAATAAAAATAATGACAATAATAATATAAGACTAAGAACGCTTTTTGCCTCCACTGCGAGAGATCCAGTCAGCTGCTTTATATTGATTACGTGATTAGACGGATAAATCGGGACATATTAGAGCTGCATCGGTGCAACCAAATATCTGACAAAATTGTGAAATGCAGATATTCGTTTAAGACGAGGAAAAATGTTCGGTTTTGTCATGAAACGAGGTCGAATCCGTCTACACTGAATGACAAAATAACGGTCTGATCCATCCTTGACAGATTCGATCATTGGCCACGATTCCCTCAACGACGAGATATGGCGACTCGGCATCGATACTGTAAAACGAGTGAAGACCTACATCATCAGCGGCAAACCTAAACCCGTGCCGTAATTACAGCTAGATTGGCTCAAGCTCCTGTCAAGCAATGTAAAAATTAATCAAACCCGAAGCACAATTGTTTCATCCGCGCCAGACGATAACGGTTTGCCCTACGTGGCACCAGGATCATTTTTCTAACGATGTGCATATTTTATCGGGCAGGAGCGTGAGGACATACTTCTCTCTATATATATAAATATAGAGGGTAACTTTTTTGGAGCCCGTCAATCTTGACATTGTTGGATTACAGTGACAGAGGTGACACGACGTTAGCAGCCACAATGGGAGGTAAGCGCTTCTTTCCATTTGAATCTTAGCTTCATAATATTACTTTAATACCATATGTTTCCTAGTCGTTTCTTCGAAGTCTCTGGTGAAAGAGCTTTTCATTCAAACTCAAAGTGCTAAATCGCTTCTGGAAGAAAAGTTAATATAAATTTTGCTATTTTTTTTTCCAAACGATGATGTATACTTATATAGATTCTAGGCGCACAAAGAAAAATATATCCATTTTGAACATAAAGAGCTTGTTATCAAAAGAGCAAAACCAAGTGTGTTTGTGGTAGCGTGGCTATGCTACTCGCCTTGAGACTTTTACGGATGATAGCTATGAGTTTAAAGCCTTCTTTTCCTTGGTGCCACACTGAACACGTTTGATAACAGTTTGGCGTCACTTTGAAGTTAAGTTTTATAACAAGGCATTTGGATACCACACAGAAAATACTCAGTTAGCAAGAGCTATGGTCTGTTTCAAGCTTTAGACTATTTCATTCTATTCTGATGTCCACTTAAAAAAAGCATATTTCACGCAATACAGCTACGCCTATAATTTTTTTTAATTAGTTATGCACGAAACTACAGGTCAATACTTGACCGATTTCTACTCTTCGCGTCTACTTGCTGGTGGTAATAATGGTGATCGTGATGGTGATGATGAAGGTGATGTTGATGATGATAATGTTGAGGATAACGATGATGATGACGATGGTGATGTTATGGATGACGATTTTGATGATGAAGAAAGCGATGATGGTAATGACAATGATGATAAGGATGATGATGATGGATGATGATAATGATGATGGTGGTGGTGGTGATGACGATGATGATAATGACAATGATGATAATGACGACGATGATCACAATGATGATGGTAGTGGTGGTGATGAAGATGATGAATGATGCTAAAAATGATGATGATGATGCTGACGATGATGATTACAATGATGATGATGATGATGATGATGATGACTACTTAATTTATCACAATTTGCACTGAGCTCTTCCAACTCCTATCCCCCATGTTTTTTTGTTTTTCCCAGGCAAGTTGTTGATGCTCCTGATGGTGACGCTTCTGGCGACCACACTGCTCCCACTCGCGTTCTCCGCGCCAGCGCCCGAAGATGAGCCTACACAGAAGCCCCAACCTAAGACTACAGGGAAACCACAAGCTAAGACTACAGAGAAACCCCAAGCTAAAACTACAGAGAAACCACAAGCTAAGCCCACAAAAGCACCAACAGCTGCGCCCACCAAGCCACCCACAGCCCCACCCACAACCCCATCAACAGCCCCGCCCACAACCCTAGCAACAGCCCGGCCCACAACCCTAGCAACAGCCCCGCCCACCGAGCCACCAACAACACCGCCCACCGAGCCACCAACAACTCCGCCCACCGAGCTGCCCACAGCCCCGCCCACCCAGGCTCAATGCCGCAACGAGTTAGTCGGGCTCTTGATCAGCTTCTGTGACATGTGCAGCGAGGAGACACGGCCCATGTGTCTGTCCGGCGTCATCAGGTACTGTGACTGTGTGTCCAACTGCGTGGGCCCCGTCTGCGACTGCGTGGAGGGCATTGTCTGCGAACCGGCGGGGCTGTAACACTACAGAGATGGCCAATTTTCCACACAGGAGAGAGACAGAGAGAGAGAGAGAGAGAGAGAGAGAGAGAGAGAGAGAGAGAGAGAGAGAGACAGAGACAGAGACAGAGATAAAGAGAGAGAGAAAGGAGAGACAGAGAGATAGATAGAGGACGACAACAATTATCACAGGTAGTCGATTAGTTCGGATCTGAATGGTGAGACTAAGTGATTGAGAGACAAACAGTCAGACAGAGTGGCAGGTAGAAAGAAAGAGGGCAAAAGAGATAGCGAGATCAAATAGCGCCTATGGATGCCTGTAAAACTCATAAAATATGAAATGATTAAAAAAAAAAAAAAACAGCTAAAAATACCTTTTTCGTGTTTATGATATATAATCACCAGTGATAGTGTACCTTTTTATTATACAGATGTAACATGGTGGTGGTGGTGATGATGATGATGATCGTGAGGATCGTCATATATGACTATGATGATATCAATAAAGATGATGATCATGTTGATGGCGATAATGATAATGATAACAATACTGATGATGATGATGATGATGATGATGATGATGATGATGATGATGATGATGATGATGATGATGATGATGATGATGATGATGATGATGATGATGATGATGATGATGATGGTGGTGGTGGTGATGATGATGATGATGATAACGATGCTGATTGCCGAGGGAGGCACAATGCCTCTAACCCAAAAGCTCCCGCCTGAACGAAAGCGTTGGGTAAGCCAGTAGCCACAGCTGAAGATAACCTTGGGAACCAACCTGCACAGCTGCACGTCGTGACACTCGGCAGATAAAACCACAAGGTCAACAGCCGTTGAACATGCAGTATGATACTGATGAGCCACCGATATCGTTAATAAATCAACCGGGAAACGCGTGTGTGTGCGCGCACCATCCACAATCATAACTGTAGATCGCAATGCCATATATTTTCGACAAGTTTATACTAGAACCTGGCAGACCTGTAATGACTTACGGCGTTACAGATTCAAAGATAGTCTATGATTTCCATAAACAGCGCATGATTTCAGGATAATGAGCGCATTTTAATAAAGCAGTTGCATGATTTCAGAGACAAGCACGGGTGAAAATGCGTATAAATACAGCTGCCGTTGCTCACGATGGAACGCCACTTTCCATCATAATCTTTGTGAGCACCAAGCGAAATTTTACAGTTTGGCCCAATTATATTGACAGAGCGGAACTCAGGTGAACTCTCCACCATGAAAGGTAAGTATTTTTTGGTTTTTTTTTTGTTAATTTTTTAAAATTATTTTTTGTCCTTCCTCTCCGCTACTGTCTCGAACTGAAGATGGAAGAGGGCTGATTTTGCTGTACAGAGGAAGCGGCTCTGTGACAGCAATAGCTTGTTGCTAAGAAATTTGATAAGTCAATTCTTTTTTTTTCCCTAACGTGTTAGCTTCATTCACTGTTAATATCTAAGCATGACTCAACAACGCCAGAATGAATCTGAGATAGAACAGGCTGTAAAATTGGAAAAATCTGTAAATTGATTCCGTCATAGTGGTAAATTTGCTTTGCTACGAGAATGATGTAAGTATTGTTGGTTCCTTGACAGTATAAGTTTGATTCAGAGATAAAATTAGTCTGATTCTGGAAAAGCGATGGCTTGATTTCGATTCTCTGATTGAGACGAATTGACTTGACAACACGATCAGGTATTTTTTTGTTTTTTTTTTGTTTGCTTAGTGGTTTGTTCCTTTGTTCGTTTGTTTGTTGTAGCTGTTTTTGTTTTTTGTTTTTTTTTTTAAGCAGGGTGAACTTATTCCTTCCCTGTATATAATACTAAACTCCGACAGACTGAAGGGAGCTGGAAAGGTGAAATCTCGAAATGCATGCAGAGATGTGTATATACCTAATACATGGACCGTGACGATTGGCTCAAAACCTTTTTAGTCTTGATTGCTTCCAAGGATTGAGGTGAGGGTATGTACACCCTTCGGATATCTCTTTACTGCTTCACTCTCTTCACTCCTCTCTTTATCATCATTAACCCATTGTGTTATCATCCTTTGTTTGTTTGTCCGCTTGCTCCAGGTAAGATGTACGTGCTGCTGACAGCCGCAGTGGTGGCTGCCACACTGCTCCCCGTCACGCTGACGGATTCCGACGTGAGACCAGAGGAGATGATGTGTCGCCAGAACGCGGCCACTGCGTGTGGAGTGTGCAGCGCCGAGGAGCAGGCCAACTGCCAGGCTCGGGTCATCAGGCACTGCGACTGCAGCTTCAACTGTCAGGGCCCGGACTGTGACTGCACCGACAACAACGTCTGCGCCCCGCTGCCCTAGGGAGACTGGGCGGAGGGGTCAAGGACAGGCGGGAACTATCGAGAGACTGGGCGGAGGGGTCAAGGACAGGCGGGAACTATCGAGAGACTGGGCGGAGGGGTCAAGGACAGGCGGGAACTATCGAGAGCGCATGGGGACTGAGTCTACGATGGAGATAGTATCGATAGCTCGACTATAGAGCTGTACAAGGGATAGACAGTTATCGATAGTTTGAGGGGGCGTGATAGGTCCAGCGATACTACTTGAAAATAAGTTCTCACTCTCTGATAGATTCTAGTGATGAAAAAAAATAAATAAAAAGTATTTCTGACGGAGATGATGCACTCATTTGAGTATATGGGAGGAGGAGATAGAGACTCGATGTGGTTTTAGTGATAATGTCGAGCATCTTGATGACGATAATGTTGTTGATAATGGTGATGGTGATGATGATGATGTGATGATGATGATGATGATGATGATGATGATGATGATGATGATGATGATGATGTGATGATAACGATGATGATGATGTGATGATGATGATGATGATAATGATGATGATGATGATGATGATGATGATGTGATGATAACGATGATGATGATGATGATGATGTGATGATAATGATGATGATGATGTGATGATAATGATGATGATGTTATGATGATGATGATGATGAAGATGATGATGATGATAGTGATGATGATGATATTTATCATCACAATAATAGTACGAAGACGATGTTTGTTTGCTTATTTTTTTCTTTTAGAGAACACCCAAGTGAAAAATACCCCGATATCACCCCTGACAGCCGATATGTGACACATTGACTTATCTTGAAGCACAAGAAACGGTGCTAAAAATATGTTTTAAAACGATGTTCGATTGGCCACTTCAATTTTGGAGGTATAATTCACAAAAACAAATTTAAGAATTCTAGGATACCTTGTTCGCAGTGGCACACATTTACAGTGTTGACATTTCACTTTCGCTTATTTTAAGAATTCTTAAAATCTCTCACTACCAATGTCAAGCACAAATGTTCCCTCGGATCACTACAAATGTCTTATTCGAATCCCACCTTCCCCTCTCCCTTTCTGCACCAAATCCCACTAGTTCCCATCCTATAACCTTCGCATGAGTACAAAACAATATCATGCCTATATTTTCCCTCACATCTCCATCCAATTGTCTTACATGAATTTCCCTGAAGCATCACTAATTTTCAGTGGCTCGGTTGACAGACCTTCTGAACAAATTTTTTTTTCGGGACTTAATGCTCCATTTCCATAAATTGCAACTTACACAACGAGTAACTCAAACTATGTGATTAAAAAAAATCAAGACAGCAATGCGAAAAACAAAAATTGAAAAAAAATTGAAAAGAAATAAAGAAAGAAACGAAAAGAAGAAGAGAACGTCATCACAAATTTCCCACTCAACTTTCTTTTTTCATAAAAAGATGTTCACTTTAAATAAATGAATAGACAATAAGATCGGTTTTAGAAAAGGAAAAATCACGTATTTTTCCTCTTAAATAGCTCACACCAACTGATACTAGTAATAATGCTTAGATTCATTTCCTTACTCTATATCTGCGGACTAGACACAATCAGTTCAGAGACTGACATATCGACAAGGCTAGATGAAGCAAACACAATAAACAGAGGTATAGACGAGGCAGAGAGAGAGAGAGAGAGAGAGAGAGAGAGAGAGAGAGAGAGAGAGAGAGAGAGAGAGAGAGAGAGAGAGAGAAAGAGAGAGAGAAGTATAGATAAAGAAAGAGAGAATGAGAAATTAAGTTTCAAAATAGTCTACGGAATGTTCTGTCGCTAATCTCTAGACTGAGATATGAGTCAAACTGCCACCTGTTTCATCAATTGCCTTCATGACAAGAAATTTGATTCCAGATAGTAAAACTTACAAAACCATGAAGGAGGAAGAGATAAACTAATCGAGTTGAAAACAATTTTACCACCACAAATTATTATTAAATCGTTCTCAAATGGTTTCATATTTCTCATTAAAAGACATGGTTGATAACAAAAAAAAAAAAAGAAAAATAAATTATCATATCAGACAGATTGTTTTAGGATTTGTTTAACTGCTGATCATTTTGATTTTTTTTTCTGTGTAACTTTATCGGTTGGATACATAATTCACTAACTGTTTTGGCTAGATCTGTCTGGAAAAATCCACGGCAGATTATTTAGATTTTTGACTTCAAATATCAATACTGGTTTAAAATACACACAAACAATAGCAACAGACTTTCTAAATAACTGATTTATCTTTTATTCTTCTCAACATTATGGAGGGGCATCTGTAAGTAATAAGTCAAAGGATTACATTTTTGAAGATGTGTTTCAAAGAAAACACAAAACTTTTATTTGCTCAAGAAATGAAATGTCTCACAAAGAGGGCAAATGTGGCCTTCCTTTCTATAAACCATTGGTGTACAGAGGAAAAAAAATGTGGAAAATAGCAAAATAAAAGTTCTCTTGGAAGCGCATTGAGGAAGAATAAACTTGCACAGTTGATGATCTACCATTCAGTGCCACCATTTTGAACTAACAATATTTGTCACAGTAAGGTGACACTAAGGGAGGAATTCTCCACAAGATACAAACATCCACTTTTCACAAATGTACAGCTGACTATCATAACTGTGAGATATGCTAGTGAGATATTTTACAACATACAGCAAATCTCAAATGGCTTGTTATCCAAAGCAAGAGGTTTTGCTACTTGATTTGACCAGTGTAATTTTTAAGAACCTCACTTCAGGAAAATGGAGTTTGTTGGCTGTCTTCTAATTACCAATCAGTAACTTTCATCATACTGCTCGTGTCTATTTTCTTTTAATTGTATATTTCTAAAGCATTCTTGATAGCCAATGTCAATATTGTATAATATTCACATTATCCCAATCAGGATCATGAAAGAAGCCAAGTCTTAGGTGATCTAGGGCCAGAGATTTTAAATCCTGGGCAGAATGCCAAACCACAAAAGAAGTAATGGAATAAAGAAAAGGAGATACATAGTTGTTCGTATCAAACTATAAACGAAGTAAAGGAATAAAGAAAAGGAGATACATAGTTGTACGTATCAAACTACAAATGAAGTAAAGGAATAAAGAAAAGGAGATGCATAGTTGTACGTATCAAATTATTACAGGTTCTGGCGCCCAAGCTTGTTATAGTTTCCGCAGCAGATATACGGTAATTCATCTGTGCTCACTTACCCCTGAGTTCTATTTCCTTGACACATTTTTCCACCACGATCGGGATCAGAGACTTCTGAGCCTTCACAACAGTGGTGAGGTCGCCTCCAAAGATGCGTTTCACATATTTCATATCCGGCATGCAATCGTTGGGGACTTTCTCGCTGCACCGCTTGTGAGCCTGGAATCCACAATCTGCATCGTGGAGAAATGAATAGGGTGTCGTTTCCAGTGGGTGATAAATCAATTAATTTGTTATTTTAACAAATTCAGTTCTCTATAAATCATCTACTTAGGTTCAGAAAGGTAAAAAAAAAAAAAAAGAGGATAGTGCTCAATAACTATGAATGTGGCAGGTCACTTTCAGCTCTAGAGTAATACTATAATCTGTCACATATCAACGTGTCTCACACAAAATGTTGAGTTTGGATTCTGTGTATAATTTTAAACAGATAGGTATGTCTATTATCTTTTCGATCCACTGCAAGGCATTCTAAAATAAACTAAATAAGAACTGTTGAAAAACAATGGACTGGTCTTACTTCAAGGTATATTCCCCTTAAACTGCTCTTGACACAAATAACAAAACTGGTAAGAAGAATATCGCCGCTGTAATTTGCAATACCACGTTCCAATAAAATAACTTTTTAATACAACTTAAAATATCTTATGTATACTATGTGCCTCATATAATATGTGCAGCTCAGGAGCTAATAAACTTAGTTCAATTGCAGATATAAAAAAAACATGTAGGTGTATAACAAACATTTTCAAAACGGATCTTTACCCTGGCACTTGACGCCTTGGGCTATTAATCCCCACATGAAGTTGGCACAGAAATCGCACCAGTGCCCCATAAAATTCTGAACCTGTTGACAAAGATTTAAAAAATTGAGTTGGGTTAAGTTTTTTCTACCCTGAAACTAGATTAAAAAAATTTGAATGTGACATAAATCGATTAAAAATTTTTTTAAAAATTAAATACGAAATGTTTACAGTTTTTCGATCATTCGAAACTCAGATGTTTTCCATGTCGGTATTGGAATAATACAAGTCTGAGTCTTATTTGATTTAGGACCAATGAAAAATAAAATTTGTGATGAAAAGCAAGCTTAGCCCACCATTTTGCTCAACCAAAAAGTGTTGTGTTTTTCTCAGCAGAATAATTATGATTGCTATATAGACACAAATTGTGCAGCGCCTGTCCATTTTACAGATCTTGACATGAAATCAAAGACATATGATTCTTGTTACAATGACTTATATTGAATGGGTATTGCAACAGATCCAAAAAAATTTCATATTGTCCAATAACTTTTGTAACAATGTTTGCTTCTCTTCTCAAGAGGGAATCAGTGGTTTGATAGATATATATGTATTGATAAAACTGGTCCCATCTTTGGTAATTCTAAAACATTTAACTTTTTGTATACAACCTGCACTAAGAGAACAATTTGACACATTTTTTAGCAAAATATCTTTAAGATGCCCCCAACTATAAATTCTTGACATCATGTTGTACTCTGTACAACTTCAATTTGTTAACTGTACAGTTGCAAAACTGGCAAGCCTCCCTTACAACCAAGATTAGGGCTGGAAGAGAAATGATAATGATGTCTAGCTATTTAAGATTTAAAGCAACTTCCATTTAAAAAAAAATGAGCATTTTAAATTAACATCTATAGGTAGCCCTAGCTTACTCACCTTGAATATGTGAGGCTTTTCATAATCTCTGACATTAGTTGTAGGGCAGGTGCTGTCATAGTCAGATTGGATAGCCTGTGGACAGTCAGTTACATGATAAGTATAGAAACCAAAAACTCAGTACAAGCCTGTAGCCAGACAGACAATTACATCATCAGTATAGAAACCAAAAACTCAGTACAAGCCTGTAGCCAGACAGACAATTACATCATCAGTATAGAAACCAAAAACTCAATACAAGCCTGTAGCAAGACAGACCATTACATCATAAGTATAGAAACCAAAAACTCATTACAAGCCTGTAGCGATTCAGACCATTACATCATAAGTATAGAAAACAAAAACTCTTTATAAGCCTCTAAACAGACAGTGAATTAATTGTATGAAAATATAGAAATAAAAAATTTTACAGGCTAGTAGACAGACATATCCCGATAAGTAGAGAAACCAAACAAAGCGAAGTTAATTTTGGAGGTAAATAACATTAACAGATTGGACTGTGTTATTGACTTAAGAATGGCCAGGATAAGAAAAGAAGTAAACATAAGGCAAAAAAGGCACCGATTCAAATGATATTTTACTGAGGGGAGGGGGGAGGGGGGTATTGTGGCTGGCTGTTCTGTTGCTTCTGATGCAGCAAACACATTTCATGGTTTGCCACTTTGAAGAACATCTATGGCATTAAAACAGGAGTACATGATACTGCATTTGAGACCCAGGGGGATAGGATGTGCAGCGGTAGTAAGCAAGTCTTTTAGGCTCCCATAGAGTTTTCGATATGACTGACTGGACGAGTACCCACCCCACCACTAAACAGCGGTAGCCAAGATTCTATATTTGACATATATGGAGCCTTACCAATAACAACAAAAAAAAGTGAAGATGGAAGAGAATGGGGAGGGATACGGTTACAATAGAATGTTTGTTTGGGAGTTATTTTGCCCTCCCTCTTAAAAAAAAAACAATCTTATATGTCTCTGTATCAGATTCTTTGGAAAACTTAGTGGCTCTTAACCTTCTCAATAAAACTATTTGCCACATGTACTCAAAGTAAAAAAAAATTAAGCAATTGCATCTCTCCTTTAAAATAACCTACAGGCAATCCACATGTACATGGAATTACACTTCTCTAAAAAAAAGAAACAAAAAAAAAATCAAAGTAAATATATACAAAAGTTTTTAAAAATATTCTATCAAATAAAATTGTTTCCAGGCACTTAGTAGATATATAAGGCCTTAAAACGCAAACAAAAGCCTTTTTTTTTTTTTTTTTTTTTTTTGCAACATTCTAAATAGTTCACAAGGTCAGTTCTGAAAAAAAAAATCTCTTATGCTATAATATTAACAAAAGAGGAAAAGAAATTGACTCCGATAAATCATACCTCATTAGTCACCCCGTTGGATGCGTCTGCTCTGGCAGAGTTTCCTGTCCTATACCTCTCTCTGAACGCCATGTACGGTGACTCGTCATAGTTTGATTCCTGAAAGGAGAATAATGTAAACAAAGTAAGGCCTTAGGAAGTTCATTGCTTCTGATACAGTTGGATTGGGCTCTGAGGTAATTTTGCATTGTGTGAAATTTAATTGATAGAGTTGATTTGAAAGGATTTCCCCTTCTGGTTCTCTTTACCAGGACAGTCATAAACTTAAAGGTTAAAATAAGGAGGGGGAGAACCTAATTATGCTTGCACTTTTGGGGGGATGATAATTTATAATAAAAACGTAAAATTAAAAACAATGGATTCAAATATTTCTTTACTTACTTTGGTATTTAATTCCAAAAAAAAAAAAAAAAAGAAAGTGAGAGTGAGAGTGAGCTTCTTGATAAGTAGCAAAAATACACTTTGCAGATAACCAAGCAGTATTTTTAAGGTTTTACAGAGCCAAAATTATAAAATTAAATTTTGTCATGAGACTGTAAGATTTGAAATACCAGCAATTTAAACTACATATGTGTCAGGTTTTCTTTAATGATTTAACATTCCCTCTTTAGAGCTTGTATGCAATCAGGAAAGTTAAGCAGTTTTTTTGTGATGCCTCTGTTTCTGACAAAATATGATTTCTAGTTTGTCCATGAAAAAAAAAGACAAAAGAGAAGAAGAAAAGCTCTGGTAAAAGAAGAGTGGCAAAGAGGAAAGACAGGTCTGTCGTGATTCTTTTCTTTTAAAATAAAGAACAGAATCCCCTGTATATCTGGTAAGAAGCATTAAACGTCAATTTTGCATTTTGTAAATGCTGCAAGCTAATGTTTCAAAGAACTGAAACATGAATTATATACTACTGGTTTGTACAGGTGACAAACATATACAAAGATGAAATTATAAGGTAAAGAGTGACTCAATAAAAGCAGAGCTAATAGCTTATACTTCAGACTGCTCAGTGCAAAACTGTTACCTTGCAGCCAGCAAAATTCTAAACATATGTAAAAACGAGAGAGAGAGAGAGAGAGAGAGAGAGAGAGAGAGAGAGAGAGAGAGAGAGAGAGAGAGAGAGAGAGAGAGAGAGAGAGAGAGAGAGAGAGAGAGAGAGAGAGAGATAGAGAGAGAGAGAGAGAGAGAGAGAGAGAGAGAGAGAGAGAGAGAGAGAGAGAGAGAGAGAGAGAGAGAGAGAGAGAGAAAGAGAGATTCAGCTAGAGAAAGAAGCTAGAGACATAGAAACAAACAGAGCAAAGCACACAAACACACTCATATACCTGTGAGTTAGTTTTGATTAATGAGCTCACTATGTTTAACTCAGTCTTTACAAGGGAAAGACATAGAAAGATGAAGCAAGTGGAGAATAACAGAGCAAGAAAGCATTTAATTTCTACTGTCTTCTCTTTGAGCATTTCAAACCAAACAACAGAGTTCTTCTTACTGTCAACACTTGATATGTTATGGAGAGACTGCTATTCAAGGAGAACACAGTGCTTGTACTTACTAAAAGATGATAGGATCTGCTCTTAGAAAACCAACGCTTCATTGTGCGGTTAAAAAGCGAGTTTTGAAACGTGAAGTTCAGACCACTTAAATCACAAGTGCCAATCAGAGGTCAAATTACACTAGATCTTAGCGCTTTGTAGACAATTCCATAAATCCAACAAAAACACTTCAGCGTCAGACTGAATTCAGTGTACAATGCTTTTACAAATTTTCTTTTTCTTTTTGAACAATTTTGTCTATTTACAATATTTCAGTTGAATGTGATGAGAAAAGAAAATTCTAGAACTAAACAACTGGATCGGATGTTTTAGACCCGAATGTTTGGTAAATGATTCATTTTCGTTATGTACTGATGATGATGTTGTAAGATTTTGAAGTTTCAAAACCGTTTGGGAGTTATCTTCCTTTGAAAACTTATTGATTGTGAGAAAGCCAACTTTGCCTACATCTTAGGTCTTAATAGATACCAATGGGATGATTTCTCTATGGATATTTTAAGTACAATTTTATAGCCAAGCTTTGGTTTAAAATTAAGATGCACATTAAAAAGTGATGTAGCAGAAAGAATATAAAGAATGTGATGTCACAAAGATTTATGATACCTAGTTAGAAGTCATGAGCTCTACTTTAAGTTGTTGTCAGCGTACCAAGCAATAGAGTCTGCAAGATTGCACATCAGTGTGAAATATAAAGTAAAAAAAAGGGGGGGGGAAATAAAGCGTGCACACAAGAAAGCACTTTACAATCAAATTAATCTACTTTTGCTTAGATCTTCGAAATGCTTTTGATTGTTGAAAACTCACATGTTCCAACAAAATGGCACAACTCTTTGAGAAATTGCATTCACTATAGCTTGAATATTCAGATAGTAGTATTAATTTATCTTTAAAAGAAATAGATCTATGCACTTTAAGAACGTAGCTCTATCCCTCAAAGACTGGCATTAATTTACATTTTAAAAAATGTACCTATGTACAACAGGAACATAGCTCTAGTATTTGTAGACTGGCATTAACTTACATTTGCATTATAATGACGTAGCTCTAGAATTCGTAGAGTGGCATTAATTTATATTTTGAAGAAATTGATCTCTTTATCTTATTTGATAAGAAAATATGTTTTCTTTGATTTGTTTCATTCTGATTTTTCGTTCACATAAAAATATAAAAATGTGATAATTTTGAGAAAATTCCTAACCAAGCCGAGAGTACTGAATCACTATCACAAAGCCTGCTTGTTTCAACTGATGTTTTCCATTATGAAGAATTTTTGAGACAACCTTAATTTTTCCATATCTCTCCACAAAATGAAATAAACTGTATATGAGAACATGTGAAAGTATGCTGTACACCTATCACTGAAATCAACAGCATATTTGAGACAATATGAGCAAACACTAAGAATTCTTAAAAAAAAAGATCAAGTATAACATAAACATGAAGATATTGATATGTGTTGTGTAACTACCAATAAAGGCAATAGCATATCTGAGACTATATGAGCAAACAGTAAGTTTTGTATGTAATCGAGTATAACTGTAACTACCAGTAAAGACAACAAGCATACCTGAGACAAAGTTTTGATATAGTCTGCGGCTCGCAGCTCAATGTAAAAATGAATGAGACCATCTGCGACAAGGTCATGGACACAATCAAACCGCTTCTCCCCCACAAAGTGCTGGCCATCGTAATAGAGCTTGTAGTTCTTAGTCTCGCCATCAAATCTGATGAAAAAGAACAGCAAAAAATTTACAAGCAGTCCAATCTAAGGTTACTGAAAAAAATTATTCATTGTCAAGAAAGGGATAGAAAATATGTAAAACAATTAACTTGCACTTTCTAGCTCCATCTTCTTTGTGGGTTTTCAATCACTGAGTCTTGTGAATAGGTAAAATTATGTTGTTTATATGTGAAACCAAAACACATGATCCACTCTGGGAATGCTTTTAGTGGCCCAGGTCTGAGTTTCAGGGTGTATAAAAAAAAATAATTTAACTGCAGAGTGTTAGGATAGCCCACGTGATTTAAATTTTTTCAATGCCTTAAAATTATACCAGAAACTTTAAAAGTAAAATACTATGTTAGTTCAACATCTACATAATGTATTGGGACTCTTTTCATCCATCTAATAAAATTTTTAAATGTTTGTGCATTCCTTAATTAATTGATAATGATGTAAAACAACAGCAGTTTTTAATAAGACCTCATCAATACACCCCTTTGAATAATTTCCACTTTTAATTATATAATTATACAAATTCTGTGATAGCACATCATTTTTTATATCTTTAGGTTTCTAAATAATTGTCCAAGCGGAATTGATTTAAAACAAAAATACCCCAGCGAAAATAGATGCTACTAGAAAAGAAAGTGACTGCAGATCCAAAATTTGTTGCTCTTCACCATGAGACTTTGAGCTTCTATAAAATAAATTTTTTCCACCAAACTGTCGGCTGTCTTAGAAAGGAAATCATTGTTCATTTCAATACTTACTTTGAGATCTTCCAATCTGTCAGCTTTTCTTTTTACTTTTTTCTCTACCAGATACATGATTTTTTTCCGACCAATTTCCTACTTCCCTAGATACCTTGTAAGTGTAGCAATATCTTAGATGTACGAACAAGACAATGTTCTCAACCTTTTATTCCCAATACATCTGCAGTAGAGTTAGGGAACCTTTCTTTGTTTCAAGAGCTATCAGTCGAATATTGGCATAAAATTTTAGCATATCTCCAGCACTTGGTCATTGCAAGATGTAGCTGTTCTCCATGAAAACCTACAACCGTTGTTGTTGATAAAGACCTAAAGGCACAGTTATTGTAGATGAAAACCTAAATGACACAGTTGTTGATGAAAATCTGCAAGACACAGCTGTTGTAGATGAAAACCTACATAACATAGTTGTTACAGATGAAAACCTACATAACATAGTTGCTGTAGATGAAAAACCTACAGGACACAGCTGTTGTAGGTGTTAACCTACATGACACAGTTGTTGTAGGTGTTAACCTACATGACACAGTTGTTGGCGATGAAAACCTACAACTTAGTACAAGATTCAGCTGCTGTAGATGAAAATCTACCTGACACTGTTGTTGTCAATGAAACCTACAAGATGCAGTTGTTGTTGATAAAAAAATGTAATTCAATGCACCCCTTTATGGTAAGAGTGATTTGAGCTGACCTCCAGTGTCAACCAGTTTTGTTATCCGCCCTTACCGTATGGCGAGAGTGAAGGAATCTGGGGCTCGCTCGCTTTTCCTGACAAGGTAATACCCATCTCCTGCCTGAAGCAGAAAATCTGCTTCCTGTCTACTTAGCGTACCATGGAATCTGGATGGGAGAAAAATATTGGGTTTTTTTTTTGTAAAGCGTTGACATGTTTGAGAAATGCCAAGATGAAAATGTTCAAAATTATCCATTTCGACAACATCATACACCCAGTTTCATTTTTATTAACCTCTTGCTGCTCAAGGGGTAAGAATTTGTCTTTTGAATCAAGAAAGATTACAGTTTAAATCTTCATTTCAGCGAATTTAATAGTGAGTCCTTGTGAAAAGATCTCTATAAACATCCAATCAGTGGAGAGTACAAATGAGAACCCGCCAAAATGCAGTGAAAGCTTTGGCAGGATGACGAAGTGGTGTATCTTTCCTCAATGTTCCTCTTTGTTATGATCCCTTGTGAGCTAACAAAAATAATTTGGATCATAAGTTTCTAGAGAAACTTTTGAAAAAGAAATTTGATCATTTAACTTTACCTTCATCTGTAAGTGTATACTATACTAATACTAGTTTTGATAAACTGCTTATCATGGTCTACTGTGTACAGCGGCTCACTGCAACAACTCATCCTTTAGTGACATTTAAAAAGCAGCTCACAGTCAAAGTCTGCACACATAGATTGAAAAGAACAAAATTCTATTGCATAATTCATATTCTGTTGCTTCAACTGATGAGAAATGACTTCAGCCCAGTGAAGTTTCTTGAGCTATGAAAAGATTTTACTTGATTTTATTAGAGCCAAAAGATATATTACTAGAATTGTAATAAATATAAAAGAACATAATAAGTTAGCATTTGAAAATGTTTAAGTTTTAACATCAGAAGTAGGCATATATGTTTACAGGATACTATATCAAAGCAAACCAAAAAAAAAGTTTCCTACTTCTTGAAAAGCTAAGAGAAAGTTTAGAGAAAACTGAGGTTTTTATAACGATAGCAATTTATTTTTCAGCAAAGACTTCCAATCATGTCTAATAATTTTGTTACAATTTTTTTCCATCTCTAGCTCTATCCACACTAATATTTGATGTCATGATTTGCTTTTAAACATAGTGTCGCCTGGGTGCTAATGACTTTTAAGTGCCTGTGCAGTTTCACACTGCTAAATTATGTCAAGGGTTTTTGGTGTTTTTTTTTTTCAGGTGGCCTGATGCAGATAATGTATCATGTCTTCATACTTGTAAATTGTCAACAAGGATGTGAGGCCAAGTCAATCTATTCAAAAATGTCTGTAAGAGTAGATGCTGAGTTGCGTAAACATTTTCCTATTTGAAACTTTGAGAGACACTTTGAGTAAGCTAGTTTACCAATGTATCGGATCATACACATGGCTGGTGTAGAGTCATCGTAAATGACTCTGTAAATTGACAATATCATACATCTTGTTGAAAAACTTTATCTTTCTAAAAATAAAAAAAAAAAACTCAGCTGATATAAATTTAACAGGAATACCTGATCCTGTCTTTCATACAAGTGAAACCACAAATTGGGAAGAATCAAATTTTAATGACATTGTTTCAAGCGAAGATATTTTTTAAAAAAATCTGAAACAAAAGTTGTAAATGCTGCATCCTAAAACATTTTATAAACTAATATCACTTTTCCAAAACCATGACGACTTCTAGTAATGCCTTACAACTCAATGGCCAAATTTATGAACAGATGTGATCATTTTTAGAGCAACTTTCTTTGTTTTCTTTTCCTGCAGTCAACTCAAGCAAAGTAAATTTGGTCAGGTCTAGATCCAACTGTCTGAATAATAGTTTTCTTTTACTGCAGTCAACTCAAGCAAAGTAAATTTGGTTAGGACTCGATCCAACTGTCTGAATAATAGTATTCTTTTCCTGCAGTCAACTCAAGCAAAGTAAATTTGGTCAGGTCTAGATCCAACTTTCCGGATAATAGTTTTCTTTTCCTGCAGTCAACTCAAGCAAAGTAAATTTGACCAGGTCTAGGTAACAGTTTAAGTTGTTTACCGTCCCCTGGCTGTGTCGGTCATAGAGAGAAAGTTGGAAACAAATATAGGAAATTAGCTAACTCCGTACTGTTTTAAAATCCTTTCACAACCTTATTACAAAACTATGAACTCCCACGAAAAAATGCCTCAGTTAGACTGTCGCTCTAAAATACATAGCAACTCGATGATTAAAACTTACATAATAATAAACATTAATAAGGATTTATGAATTATTCAAGTTTTCCATAATTAGCTAACTGTTCTTATAATCCACTAACATTTATACATCAGGTTCAACCAGACCAATCTGGAAAAACACTAACTTTTTTGCAGAAAAAATTTTTTGTGGAAATTGCTTGAAGAAAGCCTTTGCCTTGGTATAGTTTTGGATTTGAAGCAAAATTTAAAAGAGCCCCTTCAGTGCAATGAGCAAGTGTAGAACAATTAAATTCCCTTTGAGGGTCAATTTGGCTTGTACATTGCATTATCTTAAATAAATGTAAGAATAAGTTTTTAAAAAAAAAAAAAAAAAAAACACTATATTACAGATAAGTCATGTCTGGAGGTGTGAAAGATATTTCACAAAATCATTTGCAACTTTAAAAAAATTCACTTTTTTCTTACTACAAAAAAAAAAAAATGTGCACATGTATGTGTATGTGTGTGTGTGTATATATATATATATATAATTGCAATTTTCTGAGACGACACAATCACTGATATTTAATTTCTGGCACACCAGAAAGATGAAGACCTTGGTTAATTTTATTATGATCTATGTAACTGTCAGTGCATACTTCATTTTCACCTTGTTTACAGATAGCAGATTGACTAACAAACATATCATTATGTTGTGACTTTCTCTCTGAAGAGTGAGAGACATCCAAGTGAGAGACATTATAGCAATTCAAGCACTAGTCACAGGCAACAGTTCTGAGCAAATCATAGTTTAAAATGGATACAAAAAAAAACAAAAAAAACAACAAAAAAAAAAAAACAGAAAGAAAAAAAAATCTGAATACATATATCTTTTCAGCCTTCTTTTTGTACTTTATTCAAAAAAAAAGGAGTGGTGGGTGAGAGCAGGGAGAACGAGAAATTTCACCCTGGCCTGGTAGAAAAGTGGAAATTCCACATAGCGTTTGTTTTTTTTACCCCCTAGCTACCTTGCAAATATAAAACATTGGTTTTCCGTACAAGCTTAAGAAACAACAGTCCAAATATATATGCGCACAAGATGTTCAAAAGATTGGACAAAGCTTTTATGTTCGGTTAAGTGTGGAAAGCAAACTAAATAGACTAGGCATGTATGGACGTCACATTCTGTTAGTATTTGAGTGGCACTTCAGATGGATGTGTCAGTGAGTGTGTCCTGTTAGCCAGTAAGTTTGTGTATCATGTATTTGTTTCCTTGTATAATACTGCTGGAGACCAAGAGGATGTTGGTCTGTACTAGTCAAATCCTAGAAGGAAGTAAAATTGTTTGCATCTACATCACTGTAGACATAAGAACAGAAAGGGTGGAGTGTTATGGGAAACGCTATGCACACTTAGCTCACCAAAAAGGATAAAAACACAGAAAAACAGGATTTAGACCTTAGATATAATGTCAATATAAAAAAAAATGATAGCTGTTGTTAACGTAGGAAACTTAGAATGACCAAAAAAAGAAAAAATTTTCTCTGTTCTTTACCTCAAAAAGAATATGAAGCATGTAGTTTTATTCACACTTTAAAAGAATTTTCAAACACTGTCTTTAGTTCACTGTATTAAATAGTAAAGCTTTTTTTTTTTAATTTTCAAACTATCCAGATTGTAGGAGCAGCAACAGAAGGAATCCACCTGGAAGACTCGGAGAAAGATCGAGGGATCGTTAAACAACGTTACAGATCTACGCTACATCTGTGAGATTGACCGCTGTATTCACTTGATGTTGCATTGGGAAGCTTTACTCTGCGCTCACACATTCAAATTAAAAAACAATTGACAACTAAGAAGAGTGTCAGAGTCCACAAGACTACTGGCTGTGAACCAGGATATGTCTATCAACCTGTAGCACTATTTTGATAGGAATATAGATATTTGTCTTCAAAAGAGAATGAGGAAAAACAGAAAACAATAGCATTGGTTACTCTGAGGGAAGTAGAGATATAAGACAAATTGATTGCATCAAATATATATATTAAAAAAAAAAAAAATATTGCAGTAAAAGAAGGTAGCCAAGTATCAAAGGGTTGAGAGCTCTTTCTTCCCTTTAAGTCTAGTCAAATAAATTCACACTTACTCTTTCTGGTCATACTGTGGTGGTCTGTTTGGGACCTGGGATATAAATTAAAAAAAAAAAAATATATATATATATATATATATATATATATATGAAACAATGAAAGATTGAAACACTCCATATTGGAGAAAAATTGCATAAAATCATTTTTTTTTCCAAACCAAGTTTCATAGTAAATGCCCAATTTATGCCCAGATAAATAGGTGTACATAAAAAAGAACATTCATAAAATTGATGTGCAATACTAAAAAAAAGGAAAAAGAAGAAGCACAATGAAATTTAACATGTAATATTTCAAACCTGTCCATGTAGTCTGATACTGTGATATATGAAATTTGACAGGTAATATTTCAAACCTGTCCATGTTGCCTGATACTGTGATATATGAAATTTGACAGGTAATATTTCAAACCTGTCCATGTTTTCTGATACTGTGATATTTGAAATTTAACACGTAATATTTCAAACCTGTCCATGTAGTCTGATACTGTGATATTTGAAATTTGACAGGTAATATTTCAAACCTGTCCATGTTGTCTGATACTGTGATATATGAAATTCAACAAGAAAAAAAAATTAGATAAAATACTCTAAAATTGTTGGAGTTGTATTTTCCAATATTTACCTTATCAAAGTCAGTCCAATTAATAAGGTAAAGCAAACAAAGATATGGATCAATTCAACTTAAATCACATGATCCGCATAATGCAAAATCATAGAATTTTTTTTTAACCCATACGTAACAACTCTTATTACGGAAAAGGTGTCTGTATAATTATTTGGAATTGTCAGCTCAATATATCCTACAATAAACCTAGTATTTATTCTTCAACATAATAAAGATTTCACATTCCATGTTCAAAAGAAGGGAATATATTGAATCTGACATTTTTAACATTATTAACATTTGATAGAGACTGACAGCTTATTAAATGAATTGCATGTCGTCTTTTAAAACTATATACACTTTCCATCACAAGTGCTGATTCATAAAATGAGTTAATGTTATTTAACTCACTAAGCACTGCCTCTTATATGTAAAAGTGTTCCGTGGCATTCTTTAGGTAAATCTCAAACTCCATATTTCAAAAAGTTATGAATGTAAAAAAGGTAAAATTTGCTGCATTAGTAGATATATGTCTCAGCAGCAAAGTTAATAAGGTTGGGAATGAAATATTGATTAGTTTGTTGGGTTTTTTTATGAATTTTCAAGTGACATACCCATTTCGAAAACGAGAAAAAAAATCCCCACACTGTAACAATAGCAATGCCACATAATTTAGATGAAAAAAGAAAAGAAAAGGGAATATACTAATTCGAAATTTTATTACAACAGTCAGACAAGAAGGAGTTGGAGAATCCATTCACTACATTTTTACACATTCAAGGCCAGATCTCGATCTAGTCTACAAGCCTAGATCTCAATCTAGTTTTAACTTTTTTCAACAGCCAAACAAAGACTTACTTAGATCTAGATATGCAACCAAGCGAATATGAAAAAGGAGAGTGGTTTCCCTTCCTATAAAGTTGATTTGAACTACTAAATGTTGGTTTGGAAAGTAAAATAGTTACAACTCTCGGTATCGTGCTGAGTGAGTTAATAATTCCATCTCATTTATTCAGCCACTCATTTTAAAATATCATGCCTCATTTTCAAAGATTCACCTCATGTTTTGGTGGAATGCAGATGGGTTGGGGAGCTTGAAGCTGGAGTTCGTAAACTGGAGAGGACAAAAATATATTCATGAAGGCATTATCGCATAGGAATGAATTGACGAAGTGATAATAGCATCACCCAATGCCCTTCCCAACCTTTTCTTTCTTCATAGTTTTTTCTCGTTTTATCAAGATATAAACAGGACTTTATTATTAATGGAATCATTGATATATACATCCAAGAACGTCTGAAAAATAGTGCTAAATTTTTCTTTCTCTTCATGAAATATTGTTCATAAAGCATACATTTCTTTTGATCAATAAGTTAGATATGTTCCTTTTCTAAGGTACAAACACAGTATAATAAAACTATATATACATCTTAAAGTTGGCGTCAATAGTTGGTTACTCACGGTATGTGTTCCATGTGGGTGCGCACTGGGTGTCGTTCCCATCTGGCAATGCAAGTGGTACCGCAGGAGAACCAGGCGGGGTAGGAGAAGGTTCAGGGGTAGGGACAGAAACACAAGAATAATGAAGTTCAGAAGTGTTAGTTTGTAACTTTCCACGCTGCCGCACCAAAGGCGGCCTTTTCCGGGGCACCAGCCCTGTCAACCCACCGCTACCACCAACAACCCCACCCCTGACAAGCCCTGAACCACCCTCGGGTCTTCTATAAGAGCCAGGGCCGATGGTGGAATGCTGTTGTAAGCTAGCAGATCTACGGCAATACACACTATCTCTTGAGCTTGTATCTAGCTCCACCTCGGTGTAGGCACAGTGGGTGTAATCCAGTGCAGTATCTGTGGAGTAGCAGCGAACTGTAAACTTGCGATCCCCAGCCCCACCTGAGCTGCGAGGTACTACAGGTGGCGAATTTCTTGTATCCCTGGGTTTACGCAGAGCAACAACTGATTCAGGATTGGTCAATGTCCTCCTAACAGCAGGTTCTGGGGGCAGCATCTTCTCAGCCATAATGTTTGCAAACTCTCCACTTATGCGGCCCTCTGCCATTGCTGATTGCAATAACACACCACAACAGCTCTGCCGAATCAACAACTTATTCGATTTTCACGTCCCATAACAGATTCATTTACCCACTATCACCTGAAAAATTACTTCCACTTTTGAGAATTCAACCACACAATTAAGATATGCTCAGAGATTTTGTCTTTTTCTCTTTAATGAAAAAAACTTCCACAAGGGTATTGGGTACATCCAAAACTTTAAAAATTCAGCCCATAACTTTATTTGCTTGTGGAGCTCTTATGTATCTAAGGTCAAATCAAAGAGCTAATATGCATTTAGTGCTTAAAGTTTTCACATTACTTTAGTACTCATATAACCAATGAATCCAGACTATCACTTGTGAAGTATCTTTTCTCTCTGTTAGACTGAAGTGGTATATATTTCTTGGTACAATTTATAAGTTTTCCTCATTTTAAGCACATAAGAAATTACAACACTCACAGAATAAACATTAGCAATAGCACATACTGAGTTATTCACATGCCCACTGACACATTTTTAATAGCAATTTCCATAAAAGTTTTAACGAATTTCATTTCTCCTGAAACCCTAAATTTGGATACAAATAGCTTCAACAATATGCAGACATTTTCCCAATGATAAGAATGCATTTCTACGCAAATTTCAAATCTGATAACCAAATCAAATCCTAAAACTTCATTACATCTCCAAGAGAATACAGATCAATTTATCACACCTTAGTTTGTTTCATAGCATGTTTGAGTATTCAGTGGTGAGTAAAAAAGAAGTCAATTTATCGCACTGGTGTAAAAATAATAAAATGCAATTAAAGTGATAGCCTCTTAATTTTGTACGAACAAATATCAAGTTATATAATAATGCTCTTCAGTACTAATCTCTCCAATAATTCACCAAATGTGCTTCACTATTGTGTATTCTCTTAAATAAATGCATCATTCTCTCTTTTTTCATTCTTTTCTTGGACTGTTCCTTCAACTTTGTAACAAGATTGATTTTAGACACTAGATTCTTCCAGTGTTGGTCAAAATAAAAAGGGCAAAAATTAAAAAAAGAAAGAAAAAAAAACAAGTAAACAGCAACTATGTTTTGAATCCGCCAACCATATTTAAAACAAGGGAAACTTTTAGAGATACAGCATGTTATTTCAATAACAATTTCAACTTTTAAATTTTAAACTAGTTGAGCCCATTCATTGACAGTCTTTGGCTTAATCATTGTAACGACTGCTGATTCATCATGTGCTTATCTCCTTCCTTTATCCAAAATTACCCACATTTTCCTTAAGCCTATACATTTTTTAAACAAATAATTTCTCCAGGTTGCTTTTGCCATTAAAAACTCTGAGAGAGTTATTTCATTGATACAGAGCACAGAAATTTATTCAATTTCCCGAAAAATGATAAATGGCAAACATTCTGTATTTTTTTTTTTACGAAATCATAAAACAAAAAAAAACAAAGTATGAAATCCAAGGTTCATCCAGTAAATCCAGATGAAGTGTAAGATCCTCCTCACAAAACACTCTGAGAGCGACTAACAGAGGATATTTTGTTTCAGTCATACGTTGACGGAGATAAGTATTGTTGCTCTTAAGAGCTGTTGAAAGAGCACACACCCCTGTACTTGACACAACATAGGCCACTCAGCTATCGTGATCCAAATCATATCATGTTGTATGTGAGTGAGCGCTTCTGCCTCTCTGCCTGTTCTTATGTTCCTGTCTATTTCTTTCTTTCTCTTTTTGTCTCTCTCTCTCCCTCCCTCCCTCCCTCCCTCCCTCCCTCTCTCTCTCTCTCTCTCTCTCTCTCTCTCTCTCTCTCTCTCTCTCTCTCTCTCTCTCTCTCTCTCTCTCTCTCTCTCTCTCTCTCTCTCTCTCTCTCTTTCTCTTGCACTTTAGTTTTCTGAATAAAATATTTAATTTTGAAATAACTTTTTCAACATTTAGTATACAGCACGAACATGAAATCAGTCTTTATTCATGGTGACATTGTATCTGGGAGAGGATACAAATTGCCCACCTCAGCTGTCACTTTGGACTCTTAATAATCTATTCAGTCTAGATCCAATCAGCTATGTAATATTTGATCTTGGCTCTGCAACATGCAGCTTTATTCAGAAAATGCATTTTCTGAAAAGTCTAAAAAAATTATGAGAGATGTAACTAAGTCTTGCTACATAATCATTTTCAATGGGAGAAAAAGTAAGCTAACTCTGGTCTCAGAAATCTATGTCTTTAACTTTCCAAGCATCATTGATTAAGATGTGTGGCGTAAGGGTAATTTAAGTGTATGTTATGGATGTTCCAAAATGTTCCAAAAAGTAGTGAAAATGAAAAGAAACTTGCCAAATCTATACATTTTTTAAGAAAAAAAGATGGACACTTTATGAAATTGTGTGCATTTTGCCACTGAGATTGCAAAAAAGCAGCCATCTTAACGGCCCATTTAATCAGCCATCGACACTTGGAGGGTTATGGGTTACATATCAGCATTGCTATATGAAATTTTCCACATGGATTTCTCTGGTTTGCAGTAAGGTATCAGGCCTTATCCATTTCTACATGAAAAAATAGTTTGTTGCGAAGGAGACTTTGGCCTTTTGCAAAGTCTTCCAAATTATGGATTTAATTAGTGATTAGATACTATGAATAATTGGCTAGTTATGCAGAATGCAAACCTTAAGTTACCAATTTATACATTATAGATCTTTTGTACAATTCATTATCATACAGATTTCAATCAATGCGCAGCTCTCAATTCACAAAAGGCAGTGCACCATTATGCACTTTATGCTGTAATCGAAAGTCTCCTTATATGTTTTAAAAAGATCTTAAAATAGATTTGGAAAATACAGAAATATATTACAGTTGATTTCCCCTATTACAGTGTTGTGCGAGCTATCTAAGCATGTCCTAGAAGCCCGCAGAGAAACAGACAGAAATCACTTTATCAAGAGAGAAGTTCTGAACAAGATTGTCCTTATCCTTAACGATCTTGTTCAACATGTTTCATTTTTGGTTCTGAATAAGATTCTTCAAAACTGTTTCATTACAAAATTGAATATATGTTTTCATTTGGATACTGTTTATCGTGCTGGTGAACCCAAAACAATTAAAATGGCATGTCAAAAATAGAAGTGTTGATAAATAACACAATATTACTAGAATTCAAAATGTCTGAAGTATTTAAACACTTTAATACCTTTTGCAAGTCAGAACAAAAGAAACACTTAACTAATTTCCAGTTCTCTTTCAAATACAATCTGACATTCCAATCACCAAGACTGGTTGTGCATCTATTCCTTAGACCTGGCTCAACAAGGGATATAGATTAGACATAGTTACAACTTGAAAAATAAAACATAACAAAGTCCACTTTTAGTAAATCATTATGATCATGACCATGAAAAGTTTTTGCTAGATCCAGCAGTAAGAGTAATTGAATCTTCTTTAGCATTTTGAACATCTCAACAATAGCAAAACATTGAAATCAATATAGTTAGCTGCTGCCGGGCTTATAATACTGAATGCAGCTGATGCTATGTGTTGAAAGTGACAACGACTTAAACAGAGGAGAATTTAAATCGGAGCAAGGAACATTTGTTGTTTTCCTGCTAGAGACAGAACACTCAAACTCAAGAGATCTCCACTTAAACCAGGATATGACACAGCCCGTAGACATTCTTCCAACCTAACCTGCTAGATCAGTGAAAGTTATTAATTTCAAGTAATAATCCATCCCAATGTACTATAATTCAGTTCTTCAGTAGTCCAGCTTTGGAGAGGAAATATTTTGATATATAGTGAGATTTTTACAACATTGAGAAAAAATTTAAGCGCAAATATCATCTCTTTGTTATGCTTTTTAGTTTTACCTCAATGTAAGAATAAAATCTCTTGGTATAGTTTGAATTGTAGTTCATTGATAGAGTTTCTAATTGTCCTTGTAGCAAATTGACAAATCAATAATATGAAGTTAAATGATTCATTTTCAGTCCACTGTATCAGTTTTTATGGAAATGCAACAAAATAGCAACAATTCCATGGGTCAATTATAAAAGAAAACTGGATAATTTTTCTAGTCTTGTTGTCACATCTAGGATATATTAACAATTTTTATGGTTTTGCTGCCAGCGTACATTCTGAATTAGAGGCTGAATCAGTTGACAAGGCAGAACTAGATTTAGATTGAGACACAAGAGAGATGTTTTCACAGACTTAGAGGTAAAAACTGGTAAGGACATCTCAATGTATTTTACACTTTTGTCAGTTAGACAAGGAATACTAAAAAGGTATCCGGGACTGAAGGGGAAACTTGCATTTTACAAATCTAATCCAGTTTAACTTTGGAGTAACAAATAAATTCTTCAACCTTTCATGAAATAGCAAATGCCAAATTTATAACACTGTTTTTAAAACAGCTTCCGTTATGAATAAATCTGATTCATGTATACATAAACTTGATGATACAATTTATATTGCGATAAAGTCACAGTGTTTTAAAAGAGGTTTCTGAAAAACTTCACCTACGTAGCTCATATAAGCTTCAACATCCTTTCTCTACATTTTAAAGACTCCTTGGTTTCTGAATGTAAATATTATAATAAATTATACAGCAATGGAGTTACGATTTAGAGGCCTTGATTTTAATCATTTAAATTCTGCTAATGTGAATAGCCCTCCACACATCATTTCTCTTCAATTTAATCTGATTTAAAACAGATACTAGCAAGATGATCAATCTAGAGGGATGTTCTGGTACTAAAGTAAGAAGGATCGTAAATCACAAAGTGAGTAGTTACAATATTTTTTATAATCCCTAAATATCTGACTGTAAGTGTTAGATGGCCGACAACAATTTTCAAATTTATTAGGATCAAAATAACTGTATATCTAGATCTTTATCTAATCTTTGAAATCATTATAAATACAAATAAATATGGATATAATTTAGAGAGGAAAAACTGGGCAAAATGGTTTGTTGGTGCTACTGACCATCGACACAGTCTTTGATCTGGATTTGCATCTAGGTCTAGATCTCTATCTAATCTTTGATGGATGTTGAAATCATAATTTGAGATGGTTTGATAGCACTACTCACGATTTGCAGTCTTTGATCTGGATTTGCATCTAGATCTTGGTGTAGATCTAGATCTGGATCTTATTTTGTTTTGATGTAATATTTCACTCCTGTAGGATCGGCTGGTTAACGAATGGTTTTGGGAAGACATTATAACTACAGTGGACATAGCCAGTTTCTAACTCAGGCCAGAGATTGAGATGTAGATCTAGATCTAGATCTAGACTCTAGATTCTTGACTTGTGAAATAACTTCAAATCAAATTCTTTTCATAGATTTTGAATCTTCACAATGACTCAAATGTTTACTCTAGAATTTATTAATTGTATATTTAGGTAAATCCAATGCTTAATAAATGCCAGACAATTATGATCTGAGTCGTGATTCATCGAAAAGGGATTGGTATGTTGGGGTTTTCAGCGTGCAATCTTAGTCATTCGATTTGAATATCTTTAGGCTCGATAATCCTTTAAATTTACTTACTCTGCATCTTCATTGATGATGTTTCAGGGCCTTTTCTGCGGCCTCTACGGTGTCATAGTGCAAGTTACAATAACGAAAAGAAACCGCTTTAGATTGATCGACAGTAATCTTGGTGCGATAGCCTTTATTTCGATTTCCGTGTTTTCACTGTTTTGGTGCTCTCCTAAGTTTACTTTCTTCAACATAACTTCCGTAGAAGAACGCAAAAATACGATGTATTTTTAAGTTACTCAAGGGAAGGTACTTTTGGCAGGTTTTCATATCTTTTTGGCAGAAGATTGACTTAGTCACCAAGAGTTTCTTCTTCTTTTTTATGTTCTCTAAGTGCCACTCAAAGACCACCAAAGCATCAAAGATCTCTGCATTGTCTTTCAACATTATTCACTCTCCGTTTTAAATTGATCTCTTTGTGACGTATTTGTTTACAATGTCGATAATTCTGCTGTTTTGTCTACTTGTCTCATACCCTTAATTATAATTATTTTTCTGCATATCAAATTTATTGAAATGTAGGACCTTAAATGAATCGTATTTTCAATTCTTCTAATTTCCTTTTTTTTCCAGAGAGATTGCTTTTAATCTTGCCATTTTTATGACTTGCAGATTGCTGCGAATTGTATCTTGTTTTTTAATAATTATTTTTTGTTTTTGTTTTGTTTTGTTGTTGTTTTGTTGTTGTTTTTTTGTCTTTTTTTTTTTTTTTTTTTGTCTTTTTTTATTTTATTTTTTTTTTATTTATTTTTTATGGGATTGTTTTGTATGTTTCGTTTTTTGTTTTTTTTTAGTTTTGTTTTTGTTGGATTTTTTGTTTTGTTTCGTTGTTTGTTTGTTTTTTTTTTTTTTTTTTTTTTTTGTTTTTTTTTTGTTTTTTGTTTTTTGTTTTTTGGTTTTGTTTTGTTTGTTTGTTTTTGGGGGGTGTTGCTGTTTGGGTCTTTTTTTTTTCTTCCTTTCTTTCCCCCTACATCCATGATAATTCAGAGATAATGAGGGGGCAGCCATGCACTGAAAAGGGTTTGGACGAAATAAAGATACAATTCATGTGATTGATAATGAAATGCGAGAAAAGTAGTAAAAACCACAAACGTGGATCTTGCGCCTAACCTAAGAGTAAGACTGACAAAAGCTCAAAGAAACAAAAACCGAAAATGATGGAGACCAACCCGTGCACCTACACAGCACTCACCACTCTGACTAGTCAGTACTAGACACGCGACAAAACAAACCGACACTTCAGATAGATCCACTTTCGTGCGGGCTTGCATAATATGATATAACTATGTTATCTTGTTGACATAAAATGATATAACTATGTTATCTTGTTGACATAAAATGATTATAACTATGTTATCTTGTTGACATAAAATGATATAACTATGTTATCTTGTTGACATAAAATGATATAACTTTGTTAGTTTATTGACATAAAATGATATAACTATGTTATTTTGTCGAGACCGCTCAAGACTGATGTTTGACAAATAACTGCAGAATCTTGTGCTTACTTAAAAATTTCCGCACCGTACAATTATGGAAAACTCTTATCAATGTACTTTTTACAAGATGGACACTGATAACATTTTACAAATGACTAAGAAGAAAACAATCGAGTAAATTAGGCTAATAATTATTATTGATGTAATCATACTTCAGCAAGTTGTAAAAATATAGACTTAATATACATCTAGCGCTGCAATGTTAGTAAAAATCGCCAAGGCCGCTTTAACCGGTAAAATAATTTTCTGTGACGTTGAAGTAATGAGGACAATCTATAGATTGTAACTGATTCGCTCTAGAGCAAAGAAATCTAAATGTAGTCTACATTTAATTGAAAAAAAAAACCAAAACATTTTGTTCACTATCTTATTTTATAAAAGTGAACGCTGGCAAAGTTCTCATTGGATGGTACTTGAGTTGGTTAGTAGGTAGAGATAGGGGTGTAGGTAGGTAGGCATATAATACGATTGTTATACAAAAAAACATAGATAACTAGACGGTCTATGTCCGACATGAGTAATCATATAGCAGTTTTAAATTGTTTAGCATTGGTAGGTAGGTAGAAGTTGGGTTAAGTAGGCAGATAATACAATAGTTATACTAGAAAAAAAAAACATAAATAGGCCTCGCTTGAAGATCTATGTCCCTCAAAAGGAGAAGTTGGTAGTTAGATAACAGTTTTATGTTCTTCAACATCTCTTAAGTTGCCTAAGCCATTTTCCATGGCCACGGAGAACACTCTGATTGAAATAACTCACCGCGGCCATAGAATTTCAAACGAGCAGAACGTAAGCACGGTCTAAAAGAATGTAAACGGCAAACTTACCATTCATGGACCTCATGATAGAAAATTCACTTCATGAATCAAGCAACGCAAGCTAAGATCTAAGTCAGAAAATATTCAAAGGAAAAGGGGAATGCATGATGAACTTGACTGACAGCACCTCTGCATGTCTAGAGAATGAAGATAATGAGATAGCAGTGACTAGAACAGATAATTATCTTGATCTAACAACATACGTGCTTGACACAGCATAGGAAAAAACCACTAGCAGAATCTGAGTAGATTGGAACTGCTTTGGCAAAAAACAGAGGAATCTTTTATAGAAGGCAATGGCATTGTGAATGGAAAAAAAATATATACTCGCCGACAAATAGTGTGTATTACGCTCAGTGATATAATTAAACCTGCCAAATATGGTCATTAACAAACATGAGACACAAAGGCCCGGCAGCACAGAGAGCAATGGGAAGAAAAGCGCTAAAACTAGAACAAGGTCGGGCACGATTTGCAACGAGACAAAAATAAAAATGGGTAAGGCATTCGGCGAGAATGGGGGGGTTACAGATGGGCCTAAAGAATCACAGAAAAGGAAACTAGAAAAAGTCACAAATTAAAAAAAAAAAGGTTAAGAGGAAGACAATCAAGAAGAAAAGCTTTGAGGAGAGCCGCAGGGGGAAGTGAAAAGATGATGCAGAAGACTGCATCCTGCTCTGGATACATAAAACATTGTTTTAATATATAGATCGACAGACAGAGAGTTATGTAAAACGGTAAGATCGACAGACAGAGAGATATGTAAAACGGTAAGATCGACAGACAGAGAGGTGGATAAAAAGGATAGATCGATAGGCAAAGAGATAGATAAAACGGAAAGATCGACAGAGAGATAGGTAAACGGAAAGATCGACAGACAGAGAGATGGATAAAAAGGATAGATCGATAGGCAGAAAGGTGGGTAAAACGGACAGACCGATAGGCAGAGAGATAGATAAAACGGATAGAACGACAGACAGAGAGATAGATAAAACGGATAGATCGACAGACAGAGAGATAGATAAACGGAAAGATCGACAGACAGAGAGATGGATAAAACGGATAGATCGACAGACAGAGAGATAGATAAAACAGAAAGATCGACAGACAGAGAGATAGATAAACGGAAAGATCGACAGACAGAGAGATAGATAAAACAGAAAGATCGACAGACAGAGAGATAGATAAAACAGAAAGATCGACAGACAGAGAGATAGATAAACGGAAAGATCGACAGACAGAGAGATAGATAAACGGAAAGATCGACAGACAGAGAGATAGATAAAACAGAAAGGTCGACAGACAGAGAGATAGATAAACGGAAAGATCGACAGACAGAGAAATAGATAAAACAGAAAGATCGACAGACAGAGAGATAGGCAATATGGAAAGATTGACAGACAGAAAGATGGATAAAAAGGATAGATGGACAGATAGAAAGATGGATAAAATGGGTAGATAGGCCAAGATAGATAGATAGATGTATACTTGGAAAGAAAGTTAAAGGGTTATGTAAATCAATGGTTAGATAGATAAAGAAAAAAAAACGATAGATAGATCCATGCAAGAAATGGATGGGAAAACATATAAGATATGTGTATATCTTCCCTAGAGAAACCTCAACAAACTTCCTGGTTCGTGTATTATTTACCTCTATAGTGTGCGTGTGGGTGTGTGAGAGAGAGAGAGAGAGAGAGAGAGAGAGAGAGAGAGAGAGAGAGAGAGAGAGAGAGAGAGAGAGAGAGAGAGAGAGAGAGAGAGAGAGAGGAAGACAGACAGACTAAGTCACTGACTTAGAGGCAGACAGATAGAAAGACAAATGGAACTATCAAGAAAGAAGAAAGATATGCTAATTAAAAAAAACAAATGAAGAGAGTTAATTTGGTTCGTTTTCGTATGATACCCTTTCAAGACAATTATTACTTAGTCTTTATTACACATCTAGGACTGCAACAGTTACTGGTGCGTAGAGCATGGTAATGCTCCAGAGGCAAAGACTAAGTGCAATGTCGCTGTACTCTCTACAGCCACACAGTCTATTAGGCCCCCGTCAAGCCCAGGAGACAGAGCTTGCTAGATGAGATCCTATCCTTCTGTAATATGAGCCTAGCTCTCGAACTATTGAGTGTCTGGCATACAAGCTGGACAGGGGGGAAAGGGAATATGAGACAGACAGACAGACAGACAGACAGACAGACGGACGGACGGACAGACAGATAGACAGACAGAAAAACAGAGATAAAGAGAGAGAGAGAGGGACAGACAGAAAAACAGAGAGAAAGAGAGAGAGGGACAGACAGAGGCAGAGAGATAGAAACAGAGACAGAGAGCAAAAGAGACAGATGGACAGATAAAGAGAGAGAGAGAGAGAGAGAGAGAGAGAGAGAGAGAGAGAGAGAGAGAGAGAGAGAGAGAGAAAGAGAAGTCCACTTAGGATAGATCTTGTACATCAGTAAAACCATGATTCACTTGTTTTTGTGCTAACTCAACATTTTCTAAAACTCAAGAAAAAAAATTCTTAAGACTCCAAAAAATGAAAATAATCTTATTCGATAAAAGAAGTCTGTCGGCTTGAATAATTACATAATTGGTGGAGGGAAACTTTTCTTTTATTCTGTGACACAGGTCATTTTGGCCACGAAAGTTGGCAAAATATACCAATGATAATATTTAAAAGGAATTTTATTGAAAATTGTCAGTTTTATGAAAAGGTTTTGTCTCAAAAATTTATGCGAAGAATAAACTTGTTGATTATCATTTCGGGTGTTATGGGATTTTTTTTAAGTTGACAACTCATGGCTCAAAAGAAATTAGCACATTTCCTCAAAATCCCAAAAATGGCAGATCAAAAGTTTTAATGCCATATGCCTACAAGTAAAATCTAAATTAAGTATATAAATTTTTGTACATCATGCGAAGAGGACGAGGCGTCAACACTTTTGTTAATTTGGTCAATAAAAGAGAAAAATGGGGAAAAGCATATTGTATAGGAAGAAAATTTAAAGATATAATATATTATGTCTTTATTATGTCTATATATTTATCTTAACGCATTTTTTTTCTGGTATTTGATGTTGATCCTCCTAAATATTGGTAGATCTAATGGCAATTTAACCAAACTGGTCTTTAAAAGAATAAGATTTGGTCAAAATACATAACAAAGTGTTTTCAGAAATGAATAAATTTTGGCTACAGGAATGACCACGATATAATTATGTAGGTTTTGAAGAAAAAAACTCTTGGCTTCAGATTTACTCCGATTGTGAAATTAGCATGTACCTGCACCCCAAACGACCACAATTTCCCCAGACAGTGAACTGGTGGATAAAAAAAGTAGGCTGCTTGACATTATATTCTCTTAATGAGTCAAAAGTTCGAAGGTCGCGATGAGGCGTGTCAATCTCTTATTTAGGAATGTTTGTAAGATTTTGAAGTTTAATACGACTGGTCTTATGTCGCGCCCTGTTTTTCTTTCCTTTGCTTTACGCTCCAGTGATACTTTTAGAAATAAATTATAATAAACAATATTCTTGCCTTAAAGGACCAGAGTGGCATGTACTAGATTGCTATAATGAAAGGTTCAAAGATATTTTAATAAATAAGCGATTTAAGATTGTCCAATTTTATTTTATTTCACTTCTTTATTTTTATATTTTTTTATTTATTATTTATTTTTTTTAATTATTATTATTATTATTATTATTATTATTATTATTATTATTATTATTATTATTATTATTATTATTATTATTTTTTTTTTTTTTTTTTTTTTTTTTTTTTTTTGGGGGGGGGGGGGGGTGTCATGTTGCAGCGATAAATCTATTAAGACGTTAAAATATATCACAGTTATATGAAGAGGACGTCGTGACTGCATTTTACCCTGGTGCAGGCGTAGTTGAGTGTTAAATGAAATAAAACCGTTCTAAGACTGATATTTCCAAGTATGTCCTTTAACTAAGTCACCTCACACGGTTTCGCTCTCTTACACGCAAAGATCAGGATCATAATCTCTTCCCATCATGCACCTCCTGCGTGCGTCACCGTTCCCGCCGATGACTGTCGCTGTCATTCTTTCAGAATTCCGCTTGGCGAGAGGATTTGTGCTACCACAGTTTCTATTTCTAAGCGATATAACTCAAAATCTGTAAAGGATTTGTCACACATTAGTTAAAATGCAGCATCTTTGCGTTTCATCAATCGTAACCGAAGGAGCGTTCGGGTATTTTTTTTTCTATTTTGTTTTTAATATCTGACCTCCTTTAAAAGATTTACAAAAACTTAGGTCGAATTTCAGCTTAGGTATTGCTATTGTGTGTAGCCATCTTTACATTAAACCCATACGGAAATGATGACTCTTGAGATAAAAAGTAAAAGAAAATCTTCGATATTCAACACTTATTTAGATATAAAATGATTTTAATCTGAAAAGACAATATAAAGCACCTCAATCTTCAACAAAGCTTCTGAATCTAAATCTTTCTAAAAGATGACTGTTTTAGACATCTGTACATTTGATCCATTTGCACATGATGACACTTGAGATGAAAGATAAAAGCAAGTTTTAGATTTTCCACTATTTTTCAGGCGTAAAATGGTTTTAATTTGAAAAGAAAGGTTTAAACAACTTAATCTTCAATAGTTCTGAATCTAAATCTTTGTCAAAAAAAAGTTGTTAATCCTTAGATCTAGCGATAAGCTTTTCAAATTAATTTAAAGTATTGATTTGGTGAACATAACCTGCAGACGAGTTTCAATTTAAAACTCAGCTGTACACAGAAGTCTACTTTCTTGGAAAACATTTGAAAAATTACGGTACTTTAAGCCCCTCTTCAAACTCAGTAATGAAATTTTCATTTCAGTTTATCTGGATATTAGCTCTAACTGCATTGAATTGATAAGTCTACTTTTAAATACCATTTTACTGCATTACACTGACAGAATAGCAGGAAATGGTAAGAAATAATAACTTGCCATTCCAATTGTTTTGATGAGAGAAAAAAAAAGTGCGATTGACTGGAATGGGTATTGACTGTATTAATACGTTTTCACATTCTATCTGTATCGCCTTCCGCAACCCTAGTGCTCTGACTTGGACGCCTCGGCTGCCTCTCGAATGTTCGCTGATAGTCTCCTCCATTGTATTCTATCTCAAATTATTGACCTCAGATCGTCGAGATCGTTCTTGGTTTTTAATTTTCACTCGTCAGCTGGTATGCGAATGGCATCTTTGTTGATGACTGTCGGCAGTGTAGTTAGAGACTTTCCTCGAAATTTGTCACCTTAAGGAACAAAGAATGCCCCCATAGTTTTGTTTGCTGGAATGTCTATAATTATCTCGCCTCAGAATACATCCAAACAGGTGCCACCGGCTTTCAAGGGTGGTTATAGAGATTTGATGTTAAGGATTTGTTTGAGATGTTTTCGGTGAACTTTTTCTGTTTGTGTGAGAGCCCATGTGCCACAATTGCGAGTAAAGATCGGTTTTACTCTGGCCTTGTATCTTTCTTTATTTTCTCACCTCCGATCCATATGTTTTTAAGCTTTATGCAGCTGTGGATAGTTGTTTCCTTCTTTCTACGTCTTCTTTGTCACCAATCAGTGATCCGACAATCTTCTTTTCTGTCCATATTTTTTGGTCCTGTGATAACGTGGTGAAATCTGTTTACGAGTCACCGACAATCACTTTCGTTATCATTCTTTGGGAATACCACTTGGCGAGATGACTCGCCCGGTGCTACCACATTTTCTTTTCCCGATTGTTGAAAGTTTAGATTCAAGTTCCTTATAGGGTTTAAAAGTTACTTAAATGGATCATTTTACATTTCACCCCTTCTTAACTGAATGGGCGTTGGCTTTGTAACTCTTTATTGTGTTGTAATTTTTTACCTCGTTTATGGTTATGTAAACTTAGATCGAATTTATATTTAGGGCTCATTTTTGTAAAAAATGTCGAGATTTGACAAGTAAATATTCGAAAATTTAGAGAACAAAACAGAAAGAAAATCTTATAATGTCAATTATTTTCAATGGTAAATTGATTCTGATCACGAAAGAAAAGATTGAAGAAGCCAATCCTCAGTATAACTTCTGAATCTAAAACTTTCTCTAAAATGTATTTTATCGTGAATAGGTTATGTGGACGTTCAAACAAACTACTCAAGAGTTATATTTGATCAATATAACTTAAGCATGGATTTTAAGAAAGGAGGGAGCTTTACATGAAGGTTTTTTTTTTCGATACTGGTACTACATTATGCATGACTTGTAAATATTTTTAAGCTCGCTACGATATCCACAGCAACTTATAGTAATTTTTTTTCTAATTACAAGTCTGTAGCTCTAAATCCATGTACATGGCAAGGCTATATTAGATAACGGAGTTATTGCGTTACCATACTGCACTTTGCCGTGCTTGTTTCGGTAATTTCTTACGTTTCTTCCATGTACATGACAAGGCTATATTAGATAACGGAGTTATTGCGTTACCATACTGCACTTTGCCGTGCTTGTTTCGGTAATTTCTTACGTTTCTTCCATGTACATGACAAGGCTATATTAGATAACGGAGTTATTGTGTTACTATACTGCACTTTGCCGTGCTTGTTTCGGTAATTTCTTACGTTTCTTCCATGTACATGGCAAGGCTATATTAAATAACGGAGTTATGGCGTTACTTTACTGCACTTTGCCGTGCTTGTTTCGGTAATTTCTTACGTTTTATGCGCTTTGATTTGATTGTGTTCCAGATAGAATTAACACTGTGTTGACGGAGTAAGAGATAAGACTGTTAAATTATAATGATATGCCGGATATGATAACCTTGTGTTGTAACTTGCAAAGAACGTCCTTTGCTCGTTATTATGGAGATGTTTGGATTTGACCTGTAATTATTAGAAAACTTTAAAGACAAAGATAAAAGTAAGCTTTTTGGATTTTTAGAGATGACGTTTACATAAGCTGACTTTGACCATCATAATTGGTTAAAAAATTCCAATCCCTATCCGAACTTCTTTGCCTTACGTGTTTGTTTTTTCTTCTCAAATGGGTTGTTGATTCTTATAAAGAACTGATGTCATAGTAGTAAAATAACTCTTTGAAAAGGCAATTCATGACCATGACTTTTACACTAAATAAAAGTTCAGATGCATAGATACTGTGATTTTTTTTTTTAATCTGTTGTCTTTAAGGTCACTAACATAGTTATGTCAGCATATTGCTGCACTCTTTGGTTCCTTTTTTCTATCAGGCATAGTGCCGGAAACTCAAATCAGTACCTGCCGGTAAATGTATATAAATTCTATTGAGTAATCAACAATGCGATAGATTGGGGTGGGGGAATCAGTATTTTTTAAGTATGCTAGAAAGTTTGTTAAAGTAAATTTATACCGTTTGACGTCGCTATCGTTCGATTCTCCCGTTTTGCTTAAGAAAATTTCTTTTTATTATTATCTTGTGTCGTAAATTAAGACCCGCCGCATTTTTTTTTTTTTTTTTGTTTTTTGTTTTTTGTTCAGCATAACTTCTTTAATATTCAGGACTGGTCGCTCCAAGATCAAGTCCTTACCATTTCATTATCCGCATTGTCTTGAGGGAAATTTTGGTCAGGCACATGGGGGGTTTGCTTCAAACTGTCGTGGGCCGTGCCAAGTTGGCACGCCATGCTTCGGCCTCTTTTTCTAGAGTTTAGGGTTAGATCTACTTTGTACAAATCTGCTCTTAGTTCTTATACATTCAATGTCGACTTCATATTTTTTGTCGTAGTGGCGTATATCTAGACATTTACATAGAGATTGAAAAGGGAAAAAAAAGCGAAAAAATGTGACTTTCATAAAAATCTGGCCTTTCTTGTTATCTATGACCGAGTAAAAGAAATGAAAAAATGGAAAAATATTCGAACGGTTCCAAAGATAACAGCTGAAGCTAAACGGATTATCCTCAATATTTTATCAATCATCAATTTCTCAGATCTGATTTTTTAAAGAATGTTATTAAACTCGATTTTTCATTATAGATTTGAAACGTTAAACAAGATTTGAATTCAAGTTACCGCTCTTTTGGCGAAAAAAGCATGCATAACATCTCGGGTTACGGCTTATAGAAATCTATGTAGTTAGATATTGATACAAATCTCAACTAAATTAAAGCTAATTTATCTCTATGACGTACCTATCATATGAGATGGATCTAGTTCTAGGAAGATCCCATTTAAGTTTTCATACGGTAGATATTATAAACAAAGATAAAGAGAAAAGTTTGATTTTTTGATTTGGTCGCCTTGAAGAGTTACAATGTGCAGAGCTCTGTCGATGTAGAAATTTCACATAAGAAGTGATTAATTGGGTTTTGATATTCATCATGTCTTAAATGGGGCTTCAATTGTTACTTATCTAGATAATTTTAAGAGAAGGCCCGATTAAGTTCTGTTGTACTTTTTTGACAGAGCGTCTAAACGCAAGACTCTCGTTTATTATTTTATACGTTTTAGAACTAAAATCTAAATGTGAATCACAGAGAGTAACCTTTGTAATTGCTAATAGTAGAAATTTGATTGGAAGGAATTGATGTCTAATTACTACATTGCTGAATTCCGTTTTCTTAGTATTCTAATCTTGCACATGGCATTATAAAAATTACACCTGATCTAGACTTTATACACCATTACTAAACAATGATAGAAACTTGAAGAGCATTCATCAGAGCACTGCCACTAAACTTTTAGATATATGAATGCAATGTTCATACTAAGTAATGATTAAAACCTAGACCTTGATCTAGTTTGACAAAAAAGCTACGTAGCCCTCTTAACATAAAATAGATTGCATATTAAGTTTATTATATCTTATTAGTTTCACCGTTATAATTACACAGGTAAATTTAGTGTCAGGTGGAATTTGCTAAAGGAAAGGGACTTGTTAAAAACTGTTTGCAAGTTATGGTGACTCAAAAGCTCATTGCACCCTGCATTGTTTTTAATATTAACTATTAACTCTTTTGTAATTTCCCCCTTTTTTATTCTTTGTTTCCTCTACAGTTCTTTTTATAAGGTGCAGGATCGGAGGACTGGGGCTCATCATACACTCAAGTTACTCTCTCCTCATAGGATTGAGGTACATTGATACTCTTAGGATGAATATTTAATTTCAAACACTCTGTCATTTATATCTGGTATACTCGTTTATTAATTACTGGCATGACATTTTCTCTTTGCCTCCTTGACCACTTTGTCTTGCGATTCTAATTATTCTCCACTGTGTGCGACGTATAATTTGTATGTAGTATATTCCTTACCTCTTTAGCATTTCAATTCTATGTTTCAATTACCTGGGCTAATTCATTTGTCGCTATCTAAGTGGCTTTTGTAGATTCAAAATTTGTCTTATATATTATATAATTAATTGCCTTTAAATAGTCAAAAGCATATATTTCTTTGACAACCATAGAAGGGAGGTAATTATGCTTAGCAATGAAAGTCATGACTTGAACATAACAGTTCAAACTTTATTGCCTTCTCCTTCTTTTACAGCTTTTTGGGTCTTTGGTCCTGCAAGAAATTGCTAATCTCAATGCATGTCAGGGCCCTAATGTCGTCTCCTTCCTGGATGCTTGGCAAGAAGCATCTCCTTCTGGAAGAGACAATCTCTGGCATTATATCGTCATGGAGTCATGTGGCTGCTCCCTAAGAGATGTAATTGATGCTTACCCTGAAGGACTGCCAGTACCTGCTGTTAAGTCTATCAATGGGCTGGTCTATGCTCACTGGTAAGATTCATTAGCGAGATTCCCATCTTTAATTTTATTTATGTATAAATTATTTGCTATATTTTGTTGTTTTTTTTTTTGAGTCTGTTAACAAACTTAAATCATCAAGCTTCTTGTGAAACCTACCTTGAGGTTTAAAGTAATGTTTCATTGTCTTTGCATTAGTCTCATCAACTTCATATGTGTATATCTGCATTTTTTCAACTGCAAACCTTGAGTTTTTTATTTTCTTATATCTTTATTAATGATAATGGTAGTGGCAAAATAATGATTAAGATGATAAAATAAAATATCATAGAAGTACCAATAGTAAAAATAATTTACTAAAATGTAAATGTGAATCATGAAAATAATTTTTTTAGCAATACTGATTTAAAAATAAGATTAAGTGATAAAATAAAAAGTGGGATAAGTACAGAAGTATCAAATTATAAAGTCTATGATAAATTTATACTTGTACATAATATTAAGTTGGAAAAAAATTGGTCAAAGCAGTAATAAGTCTAATTTTAAGAAATGGATTTTTATTGTCATGATTGTTTTCAATTATGAGATACATGTACATTCACCTTTTTTGTTTCTCTTAAATTACATAGTAAATTTGAAGAAACACACAGTGATAGTTGTGGTCTCATGAAAGAAAAATAAATGTTTGAGTTGATTTTTAAGTTTTTTGTAATTCCATGCTAATTTTAATTTTCCATTTTTTTCCAATTCCAAGGGAAATATTTGACTGATGCTGTAAGACAAACATTTAAGGGGCCTTTTTTACTATGCTCAAATGACAGTTTTTTTTATGCACAATGCAATGTTTTACATTTCAGACAAGGCTTGGTTCTCATGAGCTTTTCGCCTGAATGTACTCTGCGCAGTGTACATGGAACTATGAAATTGGCAGAATTTACCGGAAGCAGGCAGCATTGGTAAGTGTTAGGTTCGCCTTCTTTTTGTTTCATTGTTAATTTCTCCCCTATCTGTAATATCTTTTTTTCCCCTTATTATTTAATAGATTTTTCTGTCCTTTTCCATCTATCTTCTGAACACAATTATACTTTAATATCAGTATCTATGGGTGAACCTTGTATTACATATACAGAAAATTTTACTTTACTCACTGACAAATAGTTGATAAAACATGGAGCTATCAGGATTGTATTTTACTTACTTTCAAAACTAACAATTTTAAATCTGAATCTATGCCTAAGATTTTATTTATTATTAGTATAACTTTAATTTCTAGTGTGCACAATAAGTAGGCCTACCATGCTCAGCTCATGTCTCCCATAACACTTTTGGTCATAAAAGAAACCCTAATATTAGTGGGTTTCTTTGGTGTTTGTTTTTTTTTACATTTTTGTCTTCAATTTGTTAAACCAAGCTTTAAGTTACAATTTTAGCTACATGGACCTGATGTTTAAAAACTCCTAAATGATAAATCACATTATCATTTCTCACTATGGACAAACTATTAAAATTGCTTTTATTGTTCATTAAGGTATGCCTCTGTTATGACCCAAAAAAATTAAGGACTAAAATACTGTAAGCCTCAGATAAGAAAAAAAGTTTCCATTTTTTTATCTTTCACTCAGTATGTTTTTCAAGTATAGTCAGTGATAACTTGAAGAGATTTTAAAATTTCTGAGCTTAATTTTCAGATTAGAAGGTTGAGAAAAGGATCTGTTTCATTTACAGGTGATCATAAATATAAATAGGAATAATGTGAATATCGAAAAGTAATATTATTACTAGCCAAGGACTAAGAGTGATTAATGAAATTCTCATTGTGGTGCACTAACACTGTGTTCCATCTTATATCTTCAGATTTATAAAACTAGGAATCAGGTTAACATCTCTGGATTTACTACCTGTAGCTTAAGTATAAGAATGAGAGCTTATATGATTTATAGGGAGGGATTTACACAACTTCCAAAATAAAATAGCTATGCTTGAGCCACTCAATATGTGACTTATTTTACAAATACCTGATTCAGCTGTCTCACATTTAATTACCCCCTTCCAGTGACCTTTTGTAAACTAATCTTTGATTTTCTTCTACAGTCCAGAAGGATTTTATGCTGCAGACTGCACCCTACCTTTCTGGTACTTCAGTCCTGAACATCTTGCGAGGAGGTCCAATTGCAGCATGGAAATGGACTTTTGAACATAAGGATGCATTATGGTCGAATTGTTTCTGGGTCGACTATTATTTACTGAGTCTACAGAAGTTGCTCAGGTGAGGGTTTTTCTTTTGTTGTTTTGTTTTGTTTTTTAATTGCTCTGCTCCTGTGATAATGCTCAAACTGACCTGAAAATATGTTAGCAATAAGATGATAAAATTTAGAGAAAAAAAATAGCTTGCTAAAAAGAAATGTTTTCAGGATACATTTCTCAACTTATTTATTTTCGTTTTTCTTTCCATTTTTTTTGTACATCAATGCTGTATCTCTTGCTATCACTACCAAAATTTTTTTTTCAGTTTTATCTTATTTTTTTTTTGGTGGGGGGAGGGGTTAGAACTTAAGCTTGCATTTGTTTGTAACTCAGCCTGTTAAATTTTATAAGCATTATGGAAGCATTATGTAGAGGCGAGGTTTCTATGCGAGTTAAATTGTTGTTTCATTAATGACATATGTCAGTCTCACCCTGTGTCATGTTGCAAACATCCTTAATGATTTTCAGCTTTGTATAATATTAATGCTACCTTATAGGATTAAAATTTCATCTCTGATTACTGATCCTAAACAGTACTTGTAAAAATATTTTACAAAAGTTGATTGAAAGAAGGTAAAATTCGTGTTAAAATAGTATTCATTCAATCTTATTTTAGATTAAAATTTGTAAAAAAAAAAAAAAGTTATTTTCAATAACAACCAATGATATGTTGGTGATGGAAAGTATAAACGGATTGAAACTGATAGAAGTCATTATATTTATGCATACCATAGTTAAGTACATGATAGATTTTTTAATTTTTTTAAAATTCTCAGGCTGCTTCTATCTATTAATAACTTAAATTAGCTAACGGATTTTCTTCGAGGCATACTATTCTCTGCAATCTGTAGATATTAATATGTTTGATTTTTTTTTCTCATTCCAATACCATTTTTCTTTGTTTCAGCTTCAAGCGATCTTAGAGACTCAAAGACTTTTCCTGTATGCAACCCCATATTCCAGCACAATTCCTTTGTCTAGGCAGATCTCTCATGGCACCTTAGACCTCCTAGGGCAGCTTATGTCTAGAGACCTTCAGGGGTATCACCTGGTGGTAAGTTTCCTGCAGACAAAACCTAGCATACGAATGACATATTGCTCTTTCGCATCCCTTTTTGACAGTTTCTTGTGAAAATGCCCCATTGACTACTTTAGCTCAACGGCTTCGTGCTGAGATAAGAGCAGTATTGAGTCACTGTTTTTGCCCTGCTGTTTCTATTGTTCAAGAGCCAGTCATGGTTGCTGCATGTGAACCATTTGCTGTTGCTGTTGGGCAGTTTTTGGTCGAACCTGTTGCTGTAATTCAGCAGATTTTGAGTGTACCTGTTGATCGTTTTATAGATGGAACCTGTGCAGCTGATGGGCATTGAGTAGGTGGGTCTTCTGCAGATGATGGACATTTTATGGGTGGAGATGATGCAGTTGGCGATCAGTTTGAAGATGGAGATGATGCAAATCTGGACATTTCGAAGGTAGAGCTGAATCAGATGATGGACGTTTTGGAGGTGGAGCTGCTTCAGACAATAGACTTTTTGAAAGTGGATTCATGTTTGCCGAACCTTCTGCTGATGATCTTGGATGTATTTTGAGGGAATGTTCTGCTTTTGCTGGGCAATTCCATGTTCAACCTGTAGCATTGGATGGACAGTTTTCATGTGTTTTATGTGCTGAAGGACATGCTTTTGATGGACCAGCTGCTGATGCTAGGCAACTTCAAGCTGAACATAATATTGATGTTCCTTCCAATGGATCACCAGGGTTGATAAATAGGCATGCAAACATTTCCGCTACAATTAGCAGGCACTCCCCACTTGATGAATCTCTGGATGAGGAGTTTTGTAATGATCATGGTTATGACCCTCATAACTCTCTTGTTCAGTTCCTTGTAGGTGACGATATGGATGAGGAGGAAAACGATCATACATATCATATTTCTGGGGCCCATGAAGTGCAATGTCCCATGGATCAGGCATCCAATGATGATTTAGAGAGCAGAAGTATCAGGGTTCCTGACATCTCTTTTACTCAATCTCCCTATGATCAGGCTTCAGATGAGGAGTTTGACTGTGGCAGCCATAGCCTTTCTACCGCTTGGTTGCCAATCGATCCAGCTTGTGAAGAGTGTGGTTATCCATGTCCTTCCAGCACCTGCGCTGCTCAGCTTGCAAGAGATCAAGCTTCAGATGAGCTGCACAGAGGTCATTATGATGCTGCTGAAAACTCTGCTACTGATGAGTCATGTATTACTCAAGCCTTGGATAGGTTTGACAGACATCATCCTAATTCTGACAACTTTGCTACAGCTCATTCATTGATGTTTCAAGCCATGGTTGAAATGTACAGAGCTGTCTTGGATTGTTCTGCTTCTAGAATATCTGCTGCTATTCAGTCTTTTGTTCATCAAATTGGAACAGAGTTGAACAAAGGTCATTCTGTTGGGCCCCCTAATGCGCAGGAATCAGATTAGGAATTTTTGGATAGGGACACTTGTGCTTCTCCGGGTTTCCATACCTCCAATGATGTTGATGAAGTTGGTGATAAAAGTTCTGATGAGATTCAACTTTTATTATCGCTGTACAGGTACAATGCAAGGGTGATAGTACCACATATTTTGTTACCTTTAGAAGAATGTTAATGTATCCAAAACTGTAGGCTTATTATGAAAAACAACAATTTGATAAAAATAATTGATGAATATTTTTTAAGCAAAATTAAACTGTAGCGATTTTAGTATTTATTCAGTCTTTTAATCATATTTTTAGGCAATCAATATAAACATTTTCCTTAACGTGTCCAAAAGTTTGAAGTTTCACTTAATGCGACATTTTAAATTAGCTTTTTTCCAGCAATATTTATGAGAGGGCTTTATTTTTATTAAATTTTAGGGTTCTAGATATTTTTTATGACTTCATTTTCAAGTTCATTTTGTTTTTTAAATCCATTTATTTAAAATGGTTCTAGGAATGTTTTGATTTAACTAAATGGTATGTTTTGATCTATTTCAGATAACAGTTTTCCCGACTACATTCAAGCCACACAGGGTTTTCATTGCTGCTCTTGTTTTACTATTGTTCAATTTGTCATCACAACAAAAATTGGTTGCATACTTATCAAGTTTTAAATTTCGTGCAGTTTCACAGATTTCATAATAACAACTTATCACCTATTAAATCTGTCTGTTTTTTCAGACTTCTATGTTTTCTGATTTACCTTCACCTTTTTCACAATTGTTAGATTTTGGCATGGGAGATTATTCATATAAAATCTTTACTGTTTTATCAGTCTCATCTTTTCATTAGTGCAGTCTCTTTTCTCGTCTCCATTTGTATCAATTTTTCTCTGGATATCAAAACTATGCAGTTCTTCATTTGTCATCAAAATTTGTTCACCTCTTCAGTCTTGCTTACATGCTTTTTACCTGTATGGATAATGTAGTCTGTTTATTTGAGTGTTGTGTTGCATTGGATGTGTGTATATGTAATGTATTCATTTTTTTCCTTCATGTTTTTATTCTCTAATAATCAACATTTGGATTTTGTCCAATAGATTTTCCGAATTCTACCTGTAGATGAGCTCAATTTAGTAATTTGTGATGTGTGGCATTTATTCACAAGATTGAACTTCTTTGGGTTTGTCTAATAAATGTTTTTTGAGTCTCTAGTTGTCTCTCAAGTCTTATCTGGTAAGAAATTGTCCTTTTCTTTTTGTGTTGCATGCTCACTCTCCTGTTTCTAGCTCTGGTTTACCGTCTAGTGGTGTCTTCTATTTCTAAAAAAAATTCATTTTTATTCAGTCTATCAGTTTCTCATTGTCCCTTCGGCTTGACGAGGAACTGGTTCTTCATAACACCAGGGTTAACTTTGTTGACCCCTCTTTCAATATCATATAATTATAATTATAAAATCCCTAAATGTGTTACAAATTTTTTTCAGGCTGTAGTATGGAAATAAGATTAATTTTGGAATATTCATTGCATCAGATTTTATTTCAATGTGAGTATTACAAAATAATATTTATAACTTTACTCACTACACCTTACAGATTACTAAATACGTCTTTGATACTTTAATGAACTTGTTGTCTTCAAAATATTTATTCTGATTAGTTTAGCTTTTTACTTATCTTTGGCCTGAATGGGGCCTACACCTTGGCTATATTTCTCCAGAGTTATTTAGCAGCTGGTATTTTCATATCACTTTGGCATCATAAACCTATTTTAAATTGAGAGGTAATAACTTCTAGCAGCTTGTCTTTGGATCAATCTCACATTAAATATGGTTTTCCCTATCACACCAATTTTGTTTTTGATCTGATGAAAGTCATAATTTAATGGCAAATTCTACAATTTCTGATGTTCCTTGTTGCCTGATCAGTAGGCAGTCTTTTTTTTTTCGTAAATATTAGCTTGTCTGGACATTCTTTGTTCAGTTTTCTGAACTTTAAATCTAGTTTAGTCTTTAAATTAGATCAAGAATTATAGGAGAAAGATCTTTTTTTTTGGTGTGTGACATTCAAGTTTTAGCCCGCAGGTTGTATTAGCCCTATGGTAACAGGATATACACTTATATTAGTTTGAGAACAAAAGTTTATACTTAAGATCCCAAAAGCAGCTGATAAGTTGAGATAAATTTTTCTCAAGGTTGTTTCCCTTAATAAATTTCTTATGTTATATCTAATTCCGGACTCAGTCCCAACTTACATTCTAAACATAATGGGTATAATTTATATATATATTTCTGTCAAATTAAGATTCCAAGCCAGGACATCTAGAAGAGCTGCAGCTGTCTATGATGAAGTTTTGACATACTTGATGTCAAAATACAGGAGACATCTACCAGCACAAGATACCTCTGGGAAATATATGCCAAGGCTGGGGCATTCACTGGTGTTAGACGGTGACAAGACTGACACACCAAAAATACCTTTTTAATGGGCCAAAGGCAGTCTCAAGCCTGCGACCAAGCTAATAACTTGGGAACTCAGAGAGGAGAGGTCTTTTTTTTTGGAGTTACAGGCTTTAGCATTTGTCTCTCATGCCGAATAAATGTTGATCATGACTAAAAATAAAATCTTAGATTTTCAGAGCCAACTCCACAATGTTTTCAAAAGATTTTGTAGCATTTGATAATTTTTTGGTGGCCATGTGCCAGAGGTGTTGGGATCGATGGCTAACTTTCAAGAATCTTCATGATGTAAGTCCAAAACAAACTAAAACGGGAAATTAGCACAAAAACAACCTGTGACCATAGGTTTTTTTTGCGCATCCAACAAAAACTGAGCTTTTTCCTTGTTCACCTTTGTTCTGTCCCTGTACTTGTATTTATTGGTAATGCGCCGCGGATCCGGCATGTAGATGAAAAAGATACTCTGCGATATTAAACCGGAGTCAGAACTTAATTCTTTCCATACTTTTGAGCTATTTTGACAAGTCAAAGCAAGAGACGGTTAAGGAGCTTTTTGTCTCAAAAGACCTTCAACCAATTTTTCAGGTCATAATGTGATCTGATTAAAATTAAAAGTCAACCAGATACCACAATTGAACCTTCATTCCTGCCTTGTGGACTCTGTAAGTTATGACAGGTTACAAGTCATGGTTTCCCACCGTTCTTAGAAAACATGTGCCACATGTCTTAGATAGATCTAATAAATGGAGATTCCTGTCAAAATAAACTACATGTTCAATTCAGTGTGTAACATTGGTCCATCTTTGAAGTGCATGATTAAGTACATATTTTTATGACTATAATAGACTTACGTACGTACAAAGTAGTGTTACAGGGGTCAGCTGAATCATGGGCTGTTATGTTGGAATTAATTCTCAATTTTTGGAATAAGTTTTGCAGTCCCAGAAAAGATCATCCATATCGTAAAAGTATTATTTTAGTTGTTACTGTTACAACAATCCTTATACTTAGACACAACCACATGTCACAGAAAAAGTTTTTCCAAACATTAAAACTCTTCAGACAAAGTCGAAGAATATGATGCGAGAAGGAGAACGACAACCCCTTGATGGTGAGCCTCTGCCTTTACATCTAAACAAACTTTTTTTGCCTAGAGCTTAACAGCAGCCATCACTCATACCAGGATACTTTCACCATTTCTCGTGTTAACCAGAGCAAGAGAAAATTCTCGGTGAGACAGAAATGATAAAGGACTTTTTACAATCCAAATATTTCTGTGGTGAAAAGTTAGATCACAAGATGTGTAGTGGGCACAATAGGAAACGTTTCCTATCCTACAAAAACTTTCATAAGCAAGAGCTTGCTTATCTTTCATGAAAGTCAGCTTGTCCAAAGTGAAAGAGAATACAAAATCTACAATCTATATGAAATGAACATATTTTCAGCAGCCCAAATGACTGAAAAGAGCCTGAAAAGAAAGGACATTCTGCACATACTTCAGGCCATCAGGAGTGCAGCAAAAATCTATACAAAAAAAAAAATAAAAGGACATGAAAGCCAGTAAGGAAAAAGAGTCAGAAAAGAGGATATCTATTGATTTAGACAGTTGCTGCTTCTCCAAGACACTTTAGCATCTAAAGAGATGAAACCCACCAGGGGTAAGCTACTCTACAAGATATAAAAACTCTTTCAAACTCATTTGTGACTATGCTGCTCCCCTGCCCTTAAACCAAGGTGGAACACAGTTTCGTTTTTATCACAAAGTCTTCTTAAATTTTCATCACAAGTCTTTTGTTTGTAAAAAAGTATCTTCTCATTAGCGTAAAGTTTTATGATTGCAATGTCTAATTGGTCACGGGGTTCAAGAAGTTTCCCTCCTTTTTCAGTTTTGCTCATTATTTTCTCAGCCTAATGAGGATTTGGGATGAGGAACGACAAACGCAATCCCTACAATTTTAATGCTCTTCAAATTAAAAAACTATTTTTGATTGACCACATTAAAGCATTTGAAAAGTATGTCATGGTGAGATACTTGCACAACAAGCACAACAATAAAAATAAAATATATGTAATGGGAAAATCACACATCTGGCACAAACAGCACAATTTTCACTTTTGGGGTAGGAATTACTGTATGTAGATCAAACTGGGAAGCTGAGTCAAATTTAAAAAGTTTTTTTTTTATTTCAGTTTAAAAAAAAACATGTACTATAATCAAATCAACTACAAAGTATTAAAGCAAAATGTTAAAGCTTCTTTTGATCATCTTTCAACATAAAACACAGAAAAAGTTAGATACCTTAGGTACAAAAAGTTTTCCCCTTTCCTGTGGTAGTGAGGAACGATGATAACAAAGTAAAAAAGTAGCACTAACTGAAATAAATAATTTAGGTAATTAAAAAATAATGTTTCAATAAACAGGATAAACTTTTGTGATTTGACTTTTATTAAATTTTTAGATTGCCCTGTACAATGAAGAGCATAGACTTATCAGTGCGGCATATACAACATGACTAGACATCTTACATGTTAGAATGGAACTTGAGATAAATTACTGAACTTAACAATACAAGAGTCCCAATTTTTTTCCAATCTCCCATATTGCATACTGCTTCAATGCTGTTGCTAGTAAATAAAATATATGAAAAGCTTATTTGTTCTATATGAATTTGAATTGACTCTTATTTGCTTCAGAGATAGGCCCCAGAACCCACTCATAAAGCAATATCTCAAAAGTTATCACAGTGGACACTAATCTCACATTACCATAACTCCTTTTAATTATGTTAAACTCCAACGTTATACATGTACATGAATGTAATTTACAGTAAACTATGAGCAGACAAGTCCAAATGTGTCGTAGAAGTCCCAACCTGCACGGTCAAGTTCATGTTCATGCTTCCATTCTGAAGAGATGAGTTGGCAGTTGGGGGCGCCTTCTAAAAACTTAGAGCTACGACGATAGCATACAGAGCGACAGAAGGCAGTATCAGAGCAGGAGACCACACAATCCACTAAACTACGAGAGTTCACTTCTCCAAGGATGCTGGAATCCATGCACTTGTCTGCTTGCACAAGACAAATGTTTGTACCAAATGTTCCTGGTAGAGGAAGAAATTATCACTATATCAGTGCTTTAATATTCTATACTGTATTAGTATTACAATTAATTTTACTGAACATCAGGTGAGCACAAAGAATACTATTACTAGTTGAAGAAAAGGGTACGCTTAACTCTTCAAGAGTTCCTCAGTTTTGTTTATGTTTATTTTTTATTTGTTCCCTAGAATTTTTGCTATTTTAAACCTCAAAATTTGCCATAAATTACCAAATTTGCCATCTAAATGCCAAAAACTTGTCTTCGGTTTCACAAAACTCATACATTTAAAACAAGAGATAGGCCCCTACAGTGAAAAATTGTGAAAAAATGCCATACAATGTTGATGTCACGACATACATGTACATGAATTATTCAAATACAGCATAACTCCATAAGGGGTGGATCTAAAATGAAAAGTGCCACAGAAATAAAAAAGAAAATAATCAGACAGGAATGTAAAAAATTACATCAGAGATTCAAAGGAAATAAAATTATTATAATAGAGGAATACCAATGCCCTCAAGTTTTCTTCATTGGGACTCCTCCTCTCAGAATACACAACATTATAAATACAGTAAAACTGACATAACAGCACAGGCACGACTTTTTTTTGTGGTGCTGTTATAGCAGAGATCATTAAAAGCATCTGATTTTTTAATCCTATACAATGCAACTAACTGTCTTACATTTTACAAGTGTGAGCTAGGAAGGAAGGAATGAAGGGGGAGGCTGCTGCAGTTCTGATGAATAGGCCCATCAATATCAGTATCAAAAGATTGTAATCATGTACTAGTACAGAATCAGGCTCAGGTAGTGCAGAATGTATAATGACAGGGAAATCGTTATATCCATTAACTTTTACTATCTTTTAATAGGAGAAAAAAAGGGGCGAGGGGAAAATGTAGTTACACCAGGGAGTGCCGTAATAGAACTAGCTATTATATATATGGACTAGACTGTAGAAAAACTTTTTTCTGCATTAGCAAAGTCTTAAGCAAGTATGAATGTACTTCAAAGCACACTCAGCACGCTTAGGAACATCTGACTTGACGCTGTTCCAAAACACTGTGTAAGGTCAAGAGAGATACCCCCAGACACCTTAACAGCCTTTGGACCAAGAGATTCTCTGTATCTATTGATTTCTGTACCTGGAACATCATTGAACCCAGGAGTTGCTAAAAAGTCACAATCTTCAAAAACAATCAGCTTGGACAAGTCAAAAAATTAGAATTTGTTTTATAAAATTGCTGCCAGGCTGACCTTCTGGTGACATACATTAATTTTAAATATACCATTCACATGAGTCCACCCTGCAAACTCTACAAGTTGCTGCCAGGCAGTTATATTCCTGCTGCTTTATTTTCTATGGCCAGAAATCTATCCATTATTCTATTAAAAATGTCTCTAATAAGTAATATTATTAATAATAATTGTCACGTTGTGACGTGGATCTAAAGAGTCAAGAGACAAAAGAAAAGAAAGTGAGTAAAAAAGTTATCAAGCTATCATTCTAAAACTTTAGATACACTATATAAACTCATCTTTAGATCTCTTGGTCTGTCCCCGCGGAATTTTGCCATTTGAAACAGAAAATTTTGTCAAATTTTGCGAAAAAAATGTACAATTACAATAGTATATTACTATCTCTCACGAAGTTGGCTTGGTCAAATTGACAGGAAAATATTGATATAACTTTTGTAAGTAAGAAATATTTATAATTTAAATTTTATTTAGTTGTGTATACTTAGAGAAATTGTAATTGATTAATAAAATCAATTATTTTTATACAGTGGAAACCTCTTAATTCTAATTGTATGGGAATGGATTAAATCTTCGAATTAAGAGTATTCGAATTACAAAAATGGGTATAAGAGTCTTAGACCCATTGAGTGAGTGTGTACTGAGCCTGCAAAGAGCAACCCTCCCCTTCCCCCGTTCCATGCAACTATCAGTATCAGTACAGATTTGCTACTGGCACTTAATTGTTAATGCATCTGCTCCCTTCTTGATTTGTTATCGCACTGATCAGCCTTTCTTGGGCAGTGATTGGCATTGATTGTTGCTTGAGAGATGCATATAGCACTTTTGTGATGCCTTATGAGGTGGTATCGACTTCGAATTAAGAGAATCAAATAAGAAATACTTCGAAATACGAGCCCGATTCTAAAAAAGCCAAAGAGAAGAAAAAACCTATCATCTTGCAAAATTCGGTTTATGAGAAATTCGAATAATCAGACTTCGGTTTTTTAGGTTTCCCCTGTATATGATAGGCTATATCCATATTGACTATCACACAAAAAGAAATAAAAAAATGTTAATTTGGACTGAGAACATTTAAAACAATTGCCAAACGCACGATTGATACCGATGAAGATACACATGTATACACGCTCTAATTAAGAAATAACATGTTGGACTTATTAGCAGAGTAGTTCAGTTGCAACTTAACGAAAAACCAAGGTGAGCCTATTTTGTTTTTTGTTTGAATGAAGATCACATCCATGCTCTGCAAGCCTTTTCATGGAACTCTTATGTCGAAATAGACTCTGTGTGCGACTGCACAGAGGATTTTCAACTATGGTCTAGGACCAAATTACAAGTTTGTTTCCACTAACATGGGTTCAGCTCTTGAACTCTGAATGCCGTTGTGGCGCAGAGACATTCCTTCCAGATTTATTGACTAGGAATTGCTCCATGGTGTGGATGTAAATTTTTTTAAATATGTAGATCAAGGCAGGAACTAATTAAGAAATAGATGTAGATCTATATCAGTGATTCTTAGTCTTGTTTTAGGTACTGAACCCCTCTTTAGTTAAAAATAAAATATATTTTTTTTCATGTTTCCCTGAGATCAACCCAACGAACCCAGGTTAGGAACCATTGATCTCGATGCCAGCTGTAGTCACGTATGGCAGTGTTTACAAGTGAACCTGAGCGAATCTTTAAAACTTCGAGAACTCTTTTTATTTTATTTTCTTTTATGTTTGCTAATTTGGGCAGCAGTGTGGTGCTTTTTTTTTGGAACTTGTGTTAGCTTTTTTGTCGGTTTAGACCAGCTGACACACACAATTTTTTTTAATTATTATTTTTTTAATAGAGACAAAAATAAAAAAAAACGAAAATCCCAAGTTTTGCCATTTTTAGCGGGAAAAGTCAAGTTTTGCAGCCGCGAAAAACTGCAGGCCCAGCTTGGTTACAACAACTTTTATTCAGCTATCTTAATAACTTGGGTTTTTTTGTCCCTTAATAAAATGTAACAATTTGATGTTTCTGAACAATTTTTTAAGCCATGCTCAAAGATCCAGCAAACATAAAAACTCTGAATCATATTAGAAAATTCTTAATGTGATTCAGATCTGTCTCCCTCAAAACAAGTATTACACAAGCTATGTCCACTGAAGGCTTAATAGCGCTAGATCTAATAGATCTAGTAACTGATCTTATCACAAGGATTTCACTGATTCAGGTTTGACTTTGCCACTGCAATCTTCTCTAAATTATTTTCTAAATAAAAGTATTCCACACCCTAAAAGTGATTTAAATAACAAAGAAATTGTCAAGAAAAAAATATCGAGGCAGCAAGCTGTTTGTGGGGTTACTGTAGGTATTATATAGCACTAGACCTAAAATACACAGGGGTTGCAGGCACCCTTCACAGGAAGTTTTAAGGTTGCCTATAATAGGTGAAGGTCGCAGGTGAGTTAAACACAATACTTTAAAAGACTATTATACTTTCAATATTTACAGCATCGGTATGGACCTACTTGTCTTCCTGCAGACATCTGTTTCTGTTGTGGATGGCCACTTGTTGGTGTCTTGATTGCACAAAACAGTCTTTGACGTCGTCTCATCTGGAAATTGGCGGCCTCCATTACACTCGTAATGACCTGAGAGATCAGAGGCCAGGCTGGCAGCAGCATGGCTCACAGGTGGAAGAGTAGGTGGGCAGTCTAGAGCTGAGAGCAACATAAAATAAATCAAGGCATGATATGCAGGACATTCAGAGAATTTAAAGTGACTAAGAAAAAGAAGTAAAGATGCAAAAAATAATGTGACCTCAAGTATTTCAAATAGTTATGGTACCGTACTGACCTCTGCAGGGAACATCAGGTGTTTGGTCCCAAGTGCCATCAATCTGACAAGTCATGGGGAAGCTAGTGCTGTATGTCCCATCAAAAACACTTCCATTGTCGCACTTCATAACTGCAACATCTCCGTAAACATACATGTCTTGGTGAACAAGGTATGAGTTGTTCACAAGTGTTGGTGCCAAGCATATCTTTACTGCATTGATTGAATATTAGATGAAGAAAAAAAATGCATCACACAGCTAAAATATTAAAATAGTTGCATGCTTTGTAAGTTTGAAATATTCAAAAAAGAACTTTTATCAAAGTTCATATTATAAAGGTTACGATATCGTTAGAAATGTGTAGCCAATGATTTAGTGATAAGCCCATTTATCTGAAATTCACCTTTCATATTATGATTTTGAGCACCAAGCAAAAGAAACAACAATGCAATTAATAACCTACTGGTAATGTTTGATTACTGCCTTTTTAGTTTTAGCATGATTTGGAAATGATCAGTATTTATACTTTTACTACTACTAGAGATCTTTTTTAGGATTCTTAGAGCCAATAATAAATTACAATATTTTACTTTTATGATCACTGATCAGCCTGCCATATTTACAATTTTTAAACCAGTTAACATGCTTTAAGCCTACCATTAATGCTGCCACACTCCTTCCATTGCTGGTCTCATGCAACCCACATCATAAGAATAAAAAAAAATATATGAACCAAGTAAAAATTTGTTTAAAAAAATCCAAAAAACTTTGTCCCACCCCTCACCAATGCAAGACGGTGGTTGCTCTGGCAACCACTGACCAGATGCTGAGCACTCGATCTCCCAAGTAAGGTCTGAACCATTGATGAGGTGGCCCTGTTCTTCACATTCGTAGCTCACCACTGACTCATAAGTAGTGGACAAGCTGCCGTTAGTAGTTGCCAATGTCAAGTTTGCTAATCCAGGTGGAGAGCCGCAGTCTACCCCTAGGGTAAGAAGGATGAATATGGACCAATAATAGTAATACACCTCAGCTATGGCACATTTTCTGGTTATTTCACCCTGTTTTGTTGATAAGTCTGTATACCTGAGTCCAGAAAATATTTCTGCCTCGCCCCATTCTAAATTTCATTCAGAAATTTTTCTTCTCATTCTTTGGTTGGAAATACAGTGGAATCCCCTTATATTGGAATGATATTTGAAGAAGAAATTAGGCCTATGTTGATATACATCAAAAAGTCCATAACTAAAAATGCAAACAAAAATGACAAATAGGCAAATGGTAAGTGAAACTAAAAGAAAGGGAAAAGGTTAATATGTGGAATAAAGGATTCAATTCTCTCCCTTGTTAATATTTTCCTGTATGAAATGGGATTTTGTGTTTGTCTTCACTATTTCCTATTTTTGTAAATGGTAACTTTTTTGTCAACATGTTTTAATAGTTTAATCTACATCTGAATGCCATGCTTCCCATGGCCATGGTGAAAACTGACGAATGTAGGTCTAGGGTCAACAGTCAAGTGCTGCAAAATAAAAAGCTTCTTTGTTCAAATGTTGTAGCACTAACAGATTACTGTGTCTAATCAATCAAGGCAAGGCTACCCTAACTCATTGCTGTTAGCCACAAACAATGAAAATTATTCCACAATGCAACACTGTTTTAGTTCACAGCATTAATCTGCACTGGTTTTCTATCAGGCGTAAATCTGGATTTGGCCTTGTATTGAACAGTAAAAGGAGTACCATAGTGCCAATCAGCGGACAGACACTTGGTGAAAGGGAAATGGGGGTAGAGCTTTGGTAAAAAATCTAAGCCTATTATTGAGCCATCTCTTCCTCTCACCAGATCTGTTAGTGTTACAAGATTGCAATGCAAGTACGCTTACACTTACATTGGAAACCTCAAATTTTGTTTATCTATAGAAACTTTGAATTAAGATGATTTGAATTGCAAAAAAAAATCTATTTCTTTTTCTTCTCCTCTCTTGACCTTTATTTTCAAAAGAAGGAGAAAAAGTAATCAAAACTGTAAATTTTTAATGAAGATGCCTACGTGTACAGGTTAGATCTATAAGGGTCGGGAACCAACGATCATAGTTAGCACAGATGGTTGTGAAAGTTCCACTCCATAGGTTGGATGTGTAACCATTGTTGCAAGTCACATTGAAGACAGATCCAATAGATGGGTGATCTGATGAACTTGGATTGTTCTTTGTTAATATTGTGACTTCATTTTGAGTAGCAGTGGTGCTTGGCAGTTGGCAGGTGGTAGCTGTGAAAAGGAGGTAGCAAAAAAATTTTTTTAACTTACAGGCAACGCAATAATGATAAATACATAGATATGGAAGCTCCATAGATTGTTTGATTGTAATAATACTTGTGTGATATTGTTAGCCTGGGTAAAATTATGCCTCATAGATTGCAGTATTGGAGATTTGAAGATTGATGACAGATGCAAGGTTTACAGTGTAGTAGTAATCTATATAGTGTAGAGCTCTTAAGACGCTTATAGTTGTACGAATCAGTACCCTTGAAGGTAGATCACTATATTTTTTTCATTCACATTAATGATAATTAATGGGGAAAGAAAGAGGACCCCACTTGTCTCGCTAGGCCAAGGCAGGCAGACGACAGAGCATGTCTTGAGCTCTTGCAAAATAAATCGCCCTCTTGCAGGGGCAATACATATGGCGGCATAAAAGAGTCCTTCAGGAACTTGCCGCAATCATAAGCACGGCTAAAGGAGAGACTACCTTCCCTAAAACCAACGTGTTGATATTCATAACAGAGGGAGGCGCTTAGTCATGGCATGGAAAGCCAGTGAGGACAACAAACCAGAGAAAATGCCTTCTAGACGGTTGTGACGACTGGGATGTTTCAGCAGACCTTCCAGAATGGGATAAAATAAATCAAGGCATGATATGCAGGACATTCAGAGAATTTAGAGTGACTAAGAAAAAGAAGTAAAGATGCAAAAAATAATGTGACCTCAAGTATTTCAAATAGTTATGGTACCGTACTGACCTCTGCAGGGAACATCAGGTGTTTGGTCCCAAGTGCCATCAACCCCAGTATAATCAAAGAAACAAGACTAAGGCCTGATATCGTGATCCATTCAGCTTCCACACAACAACTGATCATGGTGGAACTAACAGTACCATAAGAAAACAGGATGGAAGAGGCCCACATCTACAATAGATAGAAATACCTGAACCTGACCAAAGAGCTATAACTAGATGCCGGCTGTATCGCTCGTTGAGGTTGGTGCCAGAGGATTTATAGTGTCATCAGTCTACGATCTGACGTAACTCTCAATATGTGGCAACAAAAGAACAAAAGCTCTAAAGTTACAGGCGGAAATAGCCGAAAACAGTTCCCGGTGGATTTGGAGCAAGAGAAATGCTCTAATCAGCAATTCATCAAGGGATGAGGGAGGTGTAGGTTCGAATCCTGGTGCTGTGCAAAAAAAAAAAAAAATAACAGGGAGACACCTGGCAGTCATGACCTGGGTGTGGCCCAGCCCCCTTAGAGTGTCAGAAGTTCAGAGCCGAAACACTTGCTACAAGGGAGGGTTTCTTCTCTGAAGACTCTCTGTTCTCTAGCTCCCCAATGAGTTTCTACCTACATAGTTTATTGGGTTTCTTTAATTAAACTACATAGATATTGATTGCCATGTAGGTTTAAATACAGGTAAATGGGCTTTTTGAATCCACGCAAGGCACACCTTTAGCTGGAAATTCATGGCTTTCAAATATAGTAGAGAACATTATAAAGTCAAAACCAGATCCCTCAAAATCACAAATTCCTTGAACTCATCCATTTTCCCTTCTGATTCTTTATTTATTCCCTTTATATTTCTACCTTTTTGTCGAACTAGTTCGAAGTTATAGCATATTTTCTTCGAACAATCAGCCCAAAATTAGAGAGAAAAAATGTTCTCTTAAGAAATTTAGCAGACTGACTTTCATCACATTCGCAGATCTTAACTTTTAATCAAGTGCTCTACACAACTGTTGTAATTCTTCAAACAAGCATTTTACTGTGTAGAAAAAATTTGTGGACAGGTAGTGTAGCCATTTATCCATAGTCATCCTGGAGAGCGACACCCCCTCTCCCACCTCACCTTATATAATCCTATACAAGAGGTGCCAGTTGTCTGTCTGTGCCTGTGCTAGGTCTAATTGTCGCTAAGACTTCAAAGGGGCCAATTGTAACTAAAATTTGCTTGTTACACGTGTGCAACAAATGGGTAATGATGACAGGTAAATCCCTTGCGGCCCACAGTACAAAGCTGTGAAAAAAAGCTGGCAGACTAAATTTCTTTATTGACGGTTAGGACACCTGATAGCTCAAAAGGTGGAATGTTGGACTGATAATAGTGAGGTTCAAACCTTTGTCAGTTCTCCGACGGGATTAGGTCTAGCTCTGCCTACACAGATGGCCCTTGTCTGGGTTAAAGATTATTCAGGAACAAGCATTTGAACGTCGACTTAAGACTGAATGTAGCCTAGCTGGAAAATAATATGTGTCCAAGATCTTAATGTAGACCTAGGTCTAGCATCAAGATTTTGAGATCCAATAAGCTCTGCAGTTTGGGAACGACAGATCAGGTTGCTCAGAGGTATCTGTCTTCTGCCCTCCATTGAAGTACTAAAAGTAGGGAAAGAAATGGCAAATCGGGTATCCCCATAATGCTAGGAATTGTAAGGAAGAAGCCAAGATAAAATGAAGCCTCTATGTCAATGTATTTCAATATTCCCAAAAATGCAAATCCTGTGTCCAGTGCTAAAAATAGATATGTTCAAACACTGCTTCTGAGAACATAAAAATTCCCCATTGAATTCGAGGAATCCATGGTTGACTGTAGGTGTTAAAAAGAATCTTTAAGTTTATAAAAAAGAAAAATTATAGATTTAGCCATTTCCCATATTGTAAAGGGTGTCATTGGGTCGAGATAGAGTTGTATAAAAATGAAAGTTATGGTAGAGCAGGACAATATTAACTTTCACAGCTTGATGATTTTGTGAATAAATTTTACAAGATATGCATTATTATGTGGAAAGTCCGCAAAAAAACGCATTCTACCAATTTTTAAACAACAGAGGAAAAAGCAAAAACTTTTTTTCCTTCTAAATCTTTGTATTTTGTGATCCATAAGTTTGGCCAACTACTACTCTTAAGTTTAATGGCTAGCTCAGCAAGACTTTCTTTTAAATAATTACCACAGATAAAAACTTCCTTCACTCCTATACAGAAAATTTTCAAAAATGGATAAATTTTGTCATGGAAACCTTCATAAGTGATACTGAAAGCCACAACAACCAATCCTGACTGGAAATAACAGTTTCAAGTCCAAAATATTACTGACCTATCTTAAGCCAATGTAATAAACAGGATCACTGACCAAGAAGTAACCATCAGAGCAGACACTGATTAACTGAAAAGAGCATGTAACACAGATTCACAATGAGACATTAATCCGATGAGGTTGTAAAAAGATGAGGCCAGATGAACATTGTTGGAAGACAAAAAGACCTTTGGCTACCCTAAAGCCTCCACATTGACCAAATGGTTGGAAATGATCATCACATACTACTATTACTAGTAAGTTAAGTTTCATTTGAACAAACACTACATATGTACTCCTTTTTCTGTTGGACAAAAGATAAATGTAACACCATAAACAACACAATGTGAGACCAAGTATCTTCTTTACAGACCACAATTACGTGGATGACCAAACTGTGTATTTCGTTAATTTACATGAATTAATGCACAGTGTGTGTATTTCTTCATGCATAGAACGAACATATAAATTTTCTCAGCCTTTCTCAGCTGAGGCACACACAAACTTAACTCTGAACTCTGAAAAAATGTGCAAGTTTAGTTTTCAAGAAAAACTGAAGACAAAGGCAAAAGGATAAATCTGAAAGATACCAGAAAACATTTTAGACATGCAGGCCTACAATATGCAGATTCATGTGCCAACTGCAACAAAAAAAAAACAAAAGGTGAAAACGAGTTATAGGACCTACCATGTACCAGTGATTATACCATATAATGTAGATTACTTCTAAGAATTTTAGGGCCAAAACCAAAGCTGCAATATTCTCTAAACTAATTGCACAGAAGAATTTGATCTAGTTATTGTAGGCCTTAGATATTTATCTTGCAAATTTCTAAACTAAAACTCATTCTAAGTTACATAGATTAAAATCTCTCTATCATACTATTATTTATGTATTAAGCCAGGCTTTGAAAATTTCACTGTTATTAAAATAACAGTAATAAATCTGCAGGGCCTAGATCCAACCTTCATTCAAGTAAGATTTATAAGAATATATAAAATCAAATCTTGACTCAGGCTAACTAGAGTCTAGGAAATCTCGATCTTTACACCTAGTCAGTTTGCTGTTCATTATCAAAAGACTTAAGAATTAAAGGCAAGTTCTAAATTTTTAAAAATATACAGTGAAATCCGCTTAAAGTCAACTCTCCCTTGAAGTCAACACCACACTGCGGTCCCGTTTTTTTGCCTTCTTTCTTTAAGTAACTGATTTTCTGATAAAGTCAATGGCTTGGGGACATTTTCGCTTAAACTATTAAAGTCAATACTTTGTAGTGGATCGGAAAAGGTGAAACCCATAAAAGCAGGTATCCGCGGGTGCGATATAGCTCTTTTTTTATAAACGCACTACAGTCAGGAAGCCACTGTGTACTACTACATGTGGCATGCTAAACAAGGCCTATCTAAGTTAGTGTGGTTGTGTGGTTGTGACAGTGACAAAAAAGGACATGAGCTGGCTGGAGGCTGGGTGTGTCAAGATCTAGACTTAACTTATCCTTGGTTCGCATTATTTGTGGCAAACAGTGCATTGTTTTCTCACCATGGCCACTAGCCTTAACCAATAACATCCTTTTCAAATCCTTCGATAATGCTAAACAATTATTTTTTTTTAATCCTGCTATTATTATTTTTTCTCGTGAAAACAAAACGAAAGTAATGGTGGTCCTAAGCCATACTAAATGGGTAAAGCTGAATAAAAAAATGCAAGAATTGTAGGTATGTATGCGTATTTTGTGGGGTTCTTTTTTTCATGCAGTACATCAAGGTTGTTCAACCCTAGAAGTGTTTTGGGTCAACACGGGCCAAAATGGAAGTAATAATATATTAATGATTGTAGTTCCATATAACTTTTCCGTGCACAGAATATTTTTGTTCCTAATACGTCAATTATTATGGGTCGATCTTATCTGCCCAAACAATTTGGTGGCACACTTTAATCAGCCCAAAACGCTTCTAGGGTTAAATTAAACTCTTTTCAGACTAAGTGCGGTTTTCTCTCAGCTTAAATAACTTATAGCTATAAGTAACCAAAAAAAAAATAAAGACATTGCAAAGGGAGACTACTATAACAAGAAAAGAAAGGGAGACAAACTGTTTTTATAATGTGAATTTTTGGATTGTTTCTTGGAAGTGGATAAAGTCAACACTTTTTTTGGACCTAAGGTGTTGACTTCAAGCAGATTCCACTGTACTTGAATCTACCTGCATAAACACAACATTTTGATTGAGCATACGTAGGTGTGAAAAAAATACAGACACTCTTCTTTGAATTTTACTTGAAGAGGAGTAAAGAGAGGTGAACGGCGATGAATAGAAAGAGCAGGGCTGAGAATCCAGGCAGGTTAATCCTGTCTCAAGGCTGGTGTAGAAATCCCTGGTGCTAACACTTGGATTCAAACAGGAGCAGACAGCGGTGTTTGGTGCTGAAAATCAAGAACAGATATCTTTATTTTTATAACAAGCTGTATTCAAAAGTTAATATATACATGTGTCCTCAAGATATAGCAGTACGGATCTTTCGAGTTAGTGTTAGATATAATGTGATGAAAGGCTTTCCAGGTCACACTCATTTTATTGCTTTTCAAAGACAATATGTACAGTGCTGTTTTATTAGCATTTTTTAATTTATCATCATCACTACTCATATTTCACTGCTAATTTGATCTCACAGAGACTTCTTAGAGTTGGAGCACCCAGCCATTAAATTTTGTGAAGCACATTGTTACCTCTTCAATCTACAATTAACTGTGCACCTCATTGCTCAATGAGTCTTGAAACCTCTCTTGTGCAAAACAAGGCTATGTACAGAAGTTTCATAGCGGAACACTTAGTTCTAGTTCCAAGAGTGATCCGACTTTTATCTCAAGTGGACTATGGGGTTATGCTAGCCAGATTACCTGAGCTAACAACACACTTGCTTTCATTGATAGATTTATTCACATTTTTTTAAAATTAAAAGCTTTCAGTACTTAAAATTGTATAAGTTTTGAACTGAAGAAATAATAATGGACATCTAAAATCATAGTGTAATTATATGGTTGTGTGGAACAATTTCTTAGGTCAGATTGTAATTTTTTAAAATTTCTTTAAAAAAATAAGTGAACATAAAAATAATATTTTTTTTTCCCAAACCAAGGTCACAGTTATTATTATTCACATGAAGTTGATATTTTTTTTTAGCTAATTTAAAATTTATAAAGTGAAATACATAGTCGCAAAGGGTGTCAAACTTTCACTTTCAGAAATTGATTTATACAAATTTTTTCAATTATAAACTAAATATATTGTTATTAAAACAGAAAAACAGATGAGGTGGTTTTTTCGTTAGTTTTTTTTTTTGGTTTTGTTTTTTGGTTGTTCTTTTGTTTTTTTTTTGTTTTTTTTATGAGATGGGTCGCAAGGAACTTGTGCAGATATAGCAGTTTGCATCTTTCCTTAGCGAATACATGGAGCACTTCAGTAGTTAAATGTATGGATTCTCTTTGTCATTACTGACACAGTGTAATTACAAGTCACTGTTTAAGTTCGTGTTCGACTGGCGTCTTTGGTTAACTTTTTTTGACACAGTGTAATTACAAGTCACTGTTTAAGTTCGTGTTCGACTGGCGTCTTTGGTTAACTTTTGTTGCTTTAAGACTCCTTTCCATAAGGCCAACAGTTAAAGCAATTCATGCACCAGAATAACCCACAGCTCAGTGGAAGTGGGAAGTGATTATCCAGAGGCATTGCACCAGAATAATCCAAACCCCTGTGCTTTAGGTTATTTTGATGCAAAGTTTTTTATGCACCTGGATAACCCAAAGCCTTGCAATTTCCATTACTCTGGTACAAAGAGTTAAAATCATGTGATTCTACTGAATTATCTTGTTTCATTGGATTTACTATCTAGACATGATTTCGGCTCATTTTTTAAATTGTCATTTGATTTTTATCCACGGACCGATGTCAGTTTGAGTTACCACACATGTATTTTATGTCAGCATCATTTCATTTCAGACGTTCTCTTGCGATGCAAAATTATTTAAAGTTCCATACAACAAGTAGATCAAACCTACCAGAAAGTACGCAGTCTACCAGTAAATAAAATATCACATAAGTTGTAATATTTTGAATAAGGAAAAGGTTATCCAGATTCAATGCATTTGCATAACCTTTTCCTCACATAAAACGTTAGTATTGTTTATCTTTGTATGGGCCCTAGAATTAAGGGATATATACTGCTGTAGAAACTTTCAAAGGTAAGGATAATTATAGATAGCATCATTAACAGACCATAACTTAAAAGTGAATAACATTTCAAACTTGAAATTGCACTGGGATACTTATTATTGCTTGTGGATCAAAATGAAGTAAGATTTTTAGAAAATCTTCTCTACCAGACTACCAATTATTTCAAATGGTCTTTTAATTCATTAAAATAAAAAAAGACATCGATCAGAGCATGAGTAAAACATAAAGCACTGTAGTGTTCAACTCAGTATATGCAGAATCAATAGAACAACTGCGTCTTAAAGACGACATGCTCAGATTTAATTTGATATTTTTAAGGTAGGATTAAAACAAAAGCAGAGTATGTTAGAGGTTGGTGAATTTTGTAATTTTATATCCCAAATTCCTGATTAGCCGTCAGATAAGCAATGGGCATGCAGGCTAGTGAGGACGGAGCGGATGGATCCGTCATGATTAATGACCCTGGTCAAGAGATCAGTGGAGGAAAGTGAATGGCTGCAGGATGGAGACTCAGTTACTGTGTATGAAATCAGGTGTTTCAAATGGATGGACGGTATAAAAGTGAATGGATTTAAATTTACTGGTGTCAGACGTTTTGTGGTATATGAAAGTCTTGGCAAGCAGGAGATCAGTGTTACTTCTAAAAAATTGCTTATAAAATTGAAAAACAACCAAATACTTTAACAAAAAAAACCTTGGTGGTTTTTTAACAGGGATTGTGTCTTCTTTTCAGATATGAATGTCAAAAGTTAACTTTATATTCAGGTCTATTGCTATTTAAAATTCTTTAATAAAAGAAATGTTTGGAAAATAGAGGAATGAAAAAAAAATGACTAAGAAGAAAAACCTCCCATTTTGCTCTCTGTTTTTTGGTAAATTTTCTGTTAGTGTTATCTGGAATGATGTTTGTATGGTAGGCCCTACATGTCTTGACCCCTCTGATGAAAGTTGACTTTAAAATTCTGCAGTTTAACATTTTGTGCTCTGAATTAAAGGATTCTTTTTTCGCTTACACCGTACCTGGAATTGCTTCCTCATTAATCATGAAGTAGTTGAAACCATTTGTCCGGCAAGTTTCCACACAGCTATTAACGTCAGCAATTATAAACACAGTACTGATTGCAGATGCATTCTGCAATTGGCCTCTAGCACCCAGATAGTACGAATCAGCTGTACAAAATAATAACAGAGATGAAAAGACAAAATAAAAACGCCGAAACATAAAAGAGAAACTTAACTGTTGAAAATATTTCATGCAACCCTGAAAGATAGTTCATATAATGATTAATTAGATTAGACCTACCAATAAATGACAAATTTTATTTTCTCATCATCTTTCAAACATACCATCTTCCACTTCCAGTTACAATAAATCTTACTTCAGAGAACATGACTGTTTTTTAGTGACAATCGTTGTATTGGTTCCTGAGTCTAAAAGCTCATGACTAAGCTTTATGTTGATTTATGAGACTACAAAAATAAAGTTTGTCTCTTATTGGGATCTCAAAATCAATTTTGATAATTTTCCATGCTTCCACACTTCTGCCCTT
>JAWDGP010000796.1:232500-247500 GCA_033675545.1 Elysia crispata | reverse complement strand
AAGTTTTTATTCTATTTATCTGGATTTTATTCCCTAACTTTGATGCTCAGAGCTGAAGTCAGACAGTTTTCAGAGTTATTTATTAATATTTATTTTCACATCTTATCATTTACAATATATTACTGAGGAAATACAAAAAAGGTTTGACAGGACATATTTTTTTATTGCAATACTAAACCTTCCACAAAAGCATTGTTGGGGGTGCTGAACTCTCGGTGTACATAAACTGAACACAAATAACGAGGTCATCTAGGTGACAGATTAACCTTCGAGAGTAGGATAGTGTGAAAGATGCTGCGACTGACGAGGTCATACTTTCAGCATGAGCAGTGATAATTAATATTGAAATGTAAAACAGCCAGAATACGGCATGATGGGAAAAGCTTGATATTTTCCCATAATCAAAGTGCAAAAACTTTGTTTTGTCAAACACAGATTGTAGAGTTGGATTTTACTTTTGCAACCAAAATATAAAGTTTGAGTCAAGTAAGCCTAATCATGAAGCTTACCTATGTATCAATAACGAAGCCAGTAGAGCCTTATGTTCTATGTAAGCATAAAGCAAAGAATCTAAAAAAATACATAAAAATATATTTGCATAACTTTATATACATATATATGAATTTATCAATGCACAAGCCATCTACAGCTCCTTACTGTATTTGAAACAAGTAACATGACTGCCATCCTCCATTATGTAGTTCCCAGGAGCTGTTATACCATAGTTTAAAAGCTCATCGCAGTTTGGAAACTGTGAATTCGGCAAGAAAGCTGAGGATAATGAAGTAAGCTGTATGAACTTGGTTTACATCATGATTTAATTGATAAAGCTTATCCTCCTCACGGTAACTTCAAACTCTTTTTGAATATCAAACAAGACATTATAGTGGAGATTATGAGGCAAAATATCCCAGCTGCCATTTCTTATGAGAACATTTTGGTGGAAATAGCTGGTGTCAGGACGTCTATGATCATTCTAATCATCGTCCTCAACCAAGTGGTCATCTTTCTTCACAATTTTTAATAGTTAATGGTGTAAGAAACCCTTTTATATGAATCGTCATCATAATCATCCTTTTCATCTCAATCAAAGCTGTCAGTCGTAAAATAATTATCTTAATAAGATTTTACGGTACATCTTTGATATAAGCACCACTATCATCATCTTAATCACCACAGTTAACTACAACAGGATTCGTAATAATACTTCCATTATCCTCAACCTTTCCCAATTTACAGTTGCAGTAAACTTTAGTGACCTTACAATAGCCCTAACAGTAAAAGATGCTAGTTATTCTAGGCATGAAACAGCGAAATAGCATGTACACTGTTGACTGTGATACTCAGACTCAGTCCGTTAGTAGCAAATTTGAATTATTATTATTACTGCTGCTGTGGTGCTGTTTATGTTGCCATTGCTATTATTATATCATTATTATTATCATTCTTCTTCTTTTTCTTCTTCTTCTTCTTCTTATTGTTATTATTATTATTATTATTATTATTATTATTATTATTATTATTATCATTATTATTAATATTATTATTATTTTTTAATGACTATTATTTTTATTATTTTTATTATTAATACTATGATCATTGCAAGTATACTGCACAAAAAATGCTGATAATCTTGGCAATATGCAACCTTTATTCATCTCCCTAATCTTACTTATAGTGTAGACAATAGAGCTGAAGTTGGATCCACACAACTGAAAAATATTGCCTGGACATGACTGGCTGAATGATGTCTCATCTAGGGCAAAGGTGAATGTTGTTAGGTTACAGTAGCAGTCAGCACCTCTGATCATGGAATATTCGGAACCCTGAGTGGAGTAAATGGGTATCAAAAGGTTGGTACACAGACCAAGGAAAGTAATTATGGATATCATGAGTATAGGTGTGGTACTGGCGAGATTACCCCAAATTAGTATAATCTGCTAGTGAACTGATTTTTTTAGCAATTTGCTAACTACACAAAGTCTGAGCACAAATGGAAAATGTAACCAGTATAATTGCTTTAGTGATAAGTTTACCTGCCACTTGTGTTAGGCTGAAAATAATCTTGCTGCCGAGACATTTCTATAGCTACAGCGAAACCCACCATATTTGAAGTACTTAACACATTTTTTAAGTTTCAATCCATCTTGATTTAACCTGCCCATGGGGGTTCTTTCTCTGTTAATTATCACTGATCCATTAGTCTAAAGTCATTTCCTTCAATCCTCCATTTGCCAACCAAATCTTGTTTTGTGTGCCCTTTTACAGGCAAGAAGTGTACTTTCTCGTCAATTGGAGATTTAGTATTACAAACGCCACAGAAATAAAAGCATTGAAGAGATGTGGCACTAGCCGGGTGTTGAGTCAATTAAATTGAATGCCGCAGTGGAGCTTTGTGAATAGTTGTGAGGCACCATAAAAAAAAAAAAAATAGGTAGAGTGCAGCTCCAAAATGTACAAAACAAAACAAAACATGTGAGCTTTCGGCTTTACGCCTTCGTCAGACACAAAAACAAGAACAACAAACCACACAAGGATATTCACATATACAGATTTAAAATACAAACTATGAAAAAAAAATAAAATATATATATATATATTGAGTGTGTGTGTGTGTGTGTATACTTCCACATTATTTGTTTAATTTTTTGGGGTAGATCTTTCTATATATTTTTTTTTCATAGTATGTACTTCAAATTTATATATGTGAATATCCTTGTATGGTTTGTTGTTCTTGTTTTTGTGTCTGACAAAGGTGTAAAGCCAAAAGCTCACGTGTTTTGTTTTGTTTTGTACATTTTGGAGCTTCACTCTACCTATTTTTGTTTTCTGCTAAGCGGGAGAGGCAGGCACTTCAATGTCTTGGTATCATTTCATTCATCTTTTGCCTTACTAATTGGCAACAAGGAGCTAGTCTTTTTTTCAAATGTCTTAAAATAAACGAAAGGAATACAGGCAACAATAGCAAGACTGGCTAACTAGACCTGTGTATGGTAATACTTTGGGCCTTGCTGACTGAAGTGATATTGAGAATCTTCTTTAACGCCTTTAGTCTTTAAAGTTTGATGTGTTACCAACGAGAACTAGAATGATGGATCTGGTAATGGTTAAGAGAATGGCTACCATAAAAATGATAAGGATGCTGATGATGTGTTACTTTTCCCACCGCAAATGTTGTTTATATGCCAAGGTGGTGATGAGAATATAAAAAATGAATCACATGAAATTGATGTTCTGCCTTTTATGCAGCTGCTTCTGTTTTTGCTGTTGGCTTACAGGCAGTACAATCTGTCTAGACAGATGGTATTCCTTACAAGTCATAATCACAATTATGATGTAACAGTTAAAAAAACGGTAACAGTAAGAATTTCAATGTCGGTCATTGTGAATATGAAGTGCTGACAAAACCGATGTTGACATAGCACGATTACCTTTCCTCTGCAGAGCTCTATGCACTGGTGAGAAGTCATGCTGGTCGGAAATGACAGATCAGGGTCAGGAAACTGTCCAGCAGGTATTGCTTCCACATTTGTTTGGACTGAGAAGAGATTGTTTTTGAAAAAAAATTAAAGTAATGAGAATGCTGATTTTCTACTAAGAAAAAAATCAAGCAAACCTAAAAGTCCCTTATAAAAATGATGACAAGAAGTTTTCTTTTATGACCAGGCTCACTTTAGTTATAAATACATGTACTTCAGACATCTCAATAAGGAAACACATCTTTGTTGAGTAAATTATGCAGTTTTGATGAGTGAGCTTTGATTGCATTGCTGGTTAAGAGCACAAAGTTTGCCTATCTGTCTCAATCTTAAGGAGACCAGTTTGCCTTTGATATATTTTGTTTGCATATTGGACATTTCCATGTTTCTACACTCCATTGTCGGTGACCAAATCTGGTATCTAATATTCCTTCCATTAAACGGCAGCAGAATGAGATATCTATTTCAAGGGTAACCGTGTCTACTGGTTTGTTATTTGATGATATATCTATGACACCTCATTTGAAAGAAATATAAATAAATTGGGATATCCTTTCTTTATATAAATTTGTTCTTGTATTCTGGTGTATTCCCTTAAAGTAAAACTCATGATCTGACAATGCAAAATAAGCCTTTCAAAAATATGGAACTAACTAAAGCAAAAAAGGTTCTCTAAAATAAAAAACCATGTGAAGCAATATATAAAATGGTGTTAATGTAACAAACTAGGTGAACCAGCAATCTCTAAAAGAAGACTGTGAAAGGTAAAATACATAAGTTATCTCCAAAATTTTGTTAAAAATGATGCACACATCAACAGTTTATAAAATAAAAGACTAAATGATGTAGTTCATCAGTTTCAATAAAATAAAGGGTAGTATAATGTATGATTTTTGATAGAATATTTAAAATATACATTATTAACACACAATAAATAAAAACAACAATGTCCATTTTCTCAATTTTTTTTTTACAGTGTAGTAAGTTTGAGCACAACATGATTGATATGTATGAAGATAATAGTCAGCTTTATTTTATTCATAATTCAAAATCTGATTTAAAACTTATTTCAAATCTACCTAAAATACAATGCCACACCTCTGGTAGTACAAGCGGTATGGTTAAAGATTAAGGTATAAATTTTAAAGAGTGAGCAGCGAATAAAATTTCACCAATCTTCTGTTCTAAGGAAATATGTATCCTACAGATCTGTGCTAAGGAAGTATGTATCCTACAGATCTCTGCTAAGAAAATATGTATCCTACAGATCTGTGCTAAGGTAATATGTATCCTACAGATCAGGGGCCACCTCATGAGCAGAGTGACCCAAGATATGGGGTGCTTTTCAAGGCTTTCAGTTTTGGTGATAAACTGCTTAATGAGTGAAATCAAAGTCTATTTGCTGAGTTGTCAACTAAGTGAAGGTAAAGTCATAAAATTTTCAACTCCGCTTTTTCAGTGACAATAAGTTAGATTTGAAAAGCTTTTAAAGATGCCTTATGAATGCTAGAACCATTTACAACTACCACTAAAGATGTTAGTTTTCTGCACAGGCTACAAAGTAATTCTTGTATAATAGATATTAGATTCTTAATAGATAAAAATAAGCATCCAGATCTATATTCTCGATCTGGTTTAAACAGGTGTGTTGCAATTGCTTAGTGATGTCATGGCTCTCTCGGACATTCGTGAAACTGAGTTCTACATAAATTCTCTATTTTCTTTATTCCTCTCGATCTGTACCAGTCTCCCAATCTCTTTTTCTCTTTCTCTCTCTATTTTTATTTATGCCTCTATTTCTTTTTCTGTGTCTGTCTGTCTGTCTCGGTCTCTGTCAGTCTGTTCTATGAAAATTCAAAAAAAAAAAATTTGAAAACAGAGAAAAAAAATAAGACCAAACATAATTTAATAGCAATGCAATACTTCCTCTCACAAAAAAAACAACTGGATGTAATCACCAGTGGATGATAAAATAAATTCAAGCAGTTCTACAGAAACCAACAAAGAAGCCATTTATACTAAATTCTCAAGTAAAAGCAAAGTAAATGAATATTGTCTATTGTCCAAATGCTTTTCCAAGCATTGTGTTATCGGGATGGCAGTCACAGTCACAGTTCACATATAGTAAAATATGAAACCAGTTTGTGCAATAAGTTTTTTGTGACAGAGTTAACAAACTAAAATGCTCCATAGTCAGTGGAGAGGTTTTTCAGATATGTTTATCTACAAACAGCCATCATGATTTTGCCAAACAAACACCTCAACTGTCCTGTTTTACTTTCAGATAGGCCTACATTCTGGTTTCTTGATGAATCCAATTTGAAAAACACTGCTCCAATAGCGATTTTTATGAAATGTATACAAAGTAAGGAGGTTTTATTTATATTTATGTATTCTAAGAAATAGGATTCACAGAGCAAGTACTGACCATGTCTGTTATGGTGACAAATATAGGGCAGTACAGTGTTACAGCTGACTGCAACCAATGTTCTGTTCTCAGTGTCCAGCGCCATGCACTGTTCATCTGCAGTGAAAACATGTTAAAAGTTCAGAGAAGAAGCACGATGATGATGATGATGATGCTGATGGTGATGATGATGATGATTATGATGATGATGATGATGATGATGATGATGATGATGATAGTTATCACAAACAAGATACTATGAGGCTCAATGAACTTTCAAGCTCTCACAGACATGTAAATGTAAATCAGTTTAAAGTTACAGCTTAATGCAGACATACATTCTCATTACCTCTTTTACGCGACTTAGATTTTTTTTTTTATTAATGGGCCAAGCATAGCCTTCATTTCACAAGCAACAATTTATCAAGTAAGTTCATCAGCTTTTTGGCCCAGTGTTATGGGATGTCTTTATGGAATAGGATATAAATCAATTAAATGTGAATACCGAGTTCCTACAAAGAAAAGTTCAGGGAAGACTTTGCCCTACAGTAAAAATCATTGGTGAGACAAAATGACCTCTTGTGATTAACTTGCAAAAGGTTATTGTAGATCCAAATCATCTCAAGCAAAAATAAAAAAAAAAAAAAGAGAAAAAAACCTCTCAAGGAATATACACAGGTTCTGCTACCAAAAAGAATTACTACTGCAAAATTCCATATATGATTCCAAATCAAATATTTCAATCAAATTTTAAATTCTGTCATTCCTCCCAGAATTATGGTCCAGTCTATAGAGCCCACCCGACCTGCTGTGATAATAGTGAGAAAGATCAGTTTCTTCAAAACTTAATGGTAGTTTTTTTCTGCTTTGAACTCCCCAATACAATCACTGATCTAATGTGACAGCTGCCAGCTTATTTGTTTGGCACACCCATAGAAAGCATGTCACTTTTCTTGAATGCTTCATAACAGGTGTAAATATGGTGCCTCTTATCTGTTGTTAAGCTACGAAAGGACTTTTTTGTTCAATACAAGGCAACAGATGCATGTTAAAAGTATACCTGTGTATAGTGTAAACAACAAGTGCAAAGCACATGAATTACTCTGTTTTGAAGAGTGGGTATCTCAGTCCATGAGATGATAACCTGTTTGAGACTATGGCAACTTTGGTAGTCAACATATTCAGGGTTCTACAGAACACACAATAATTTGATTGGTTAGACTACATACCTTTTTACATACATACCTTGAGCACATGTATAAAGCTTAACTTTCTCGTCTTAAAGACTTTATTACAGGTCAAATTTATCATAATGTTTGCTGTCCGTGGTCCTGATAAGTTTCTTACAACCCGTCAATCCTTTATATAGGCTCTCTTTCTAATTAAAGAGGACTATTCTGAACGCCTCATTTAGAGTATGATTCCTCAGTTGCTATGTCAAGGAGGTAGCAATAATGCCAAGAGTTTTGAAGAACTTCTTTCTTTTAGACCACATTCCTGAAAATGGGCCCCAGGTCATGATAATCATGATATGACATTAATGGTGACGGAGCAAATTATTGGTCCAAGTTTTTGTCTGGTCTGCTTACAACACGTATCAATCTCATAGTTTGCTTTAAAAAGATAAAGTGATGGATTTATTTCAAAATGGGATAGGGTAGAGGTTTAACAAAATTAATGATGACTCACACAGCTGATGATTATGATTTTATTTTTAATGATGATGGCATGATAATGATATTGGAGATATCCATGGCATCAAGATTTTGTAAGAACAAAAAGAAAAGATAACCATTATGATAACCGCTACTGCAATGAAAATAAATGTAGAAAAATGTGGCAGAGATATAATTTTCTATCAACTTACCCAGTGTAACCCCAGTAAATATATCTGCAGAAGGAGGAATGAGGTAGCCAAAAGAGTCTACGTAGTAACCATTGGACAGAGGACTGTAATGACCAATCTAAAAAAGTTCCATTAAAAACTAAGTTGAGAGCCAACAAACTAAAGTTCATAAGAATTACATTTCTACTCAAACAGAAGAACTTTTAATAACAAACATAGTTTGTGGCCTTGCATGGCATCAATGGACATAAAACACAACTCATTTTCAGCTATGTTTGAATTCTAAATGAAGGAAAAAATCGTGAGTGGATGAAAAAATGAAAAAGAAGAAAATCAACATTCAAGAATCCAACTTTTGTTGTTGGAAAAAAACTTGATGATACAAATAAGAAATGAAACTGCTGCATTTCATGATATTAAAAACAAACAGGCAAACTGCAAATATTAGAACTGACAATATTAAACAATATATTTTGTAACCAATTTTTTTGTCAATTTTTCAGAGAAACATTTATTTGTCAGATGACTAATCTGATGTTCACTAAGACAAAAATATGCAGGTTTTTTTGTGAAGGTACATCCGATCCAGTACAAATTTCATCATAATTATATCAAACTTGAGGCGGAGGCCATTAAGAAATATCTCTTGAATGCAGCAAAGTTGAATACAATCAATTTCTTAACACATTGCCATTTTCAATCTAGAAAACATCAGTCGGTTCAATTCCAATTAAAATTATCTTGGCACTTAAGGAATGTGTGTGTGTGTATATATATATATATATATATAGACATAGAAGATCTTACCTTAAATTCTCTTCATACGACAGAGGTGTTTCAAGCGGAGGACAAAGTTGTCGCTTCTCCTCCTCTCTCTTCGGGTATGACTGAGGTGTGTTTGGTTGTCGCTTCTCCTCCTCTCTCTTCGGGTATGACTGAGGTGTGTTCGGTTGTCGCTTCTCCTCCTCTCTCTTCGGGTATGACTGAGGTGTGTTCGGTTGTCGCTTCTCCTCCTCTCTCTTCGGGTATGACTGAGGTGTGTTCGGTTGCCGTTCCGACCTTGTGCTGCTGTTTTTCGTTTGTGGGCCACTGGTAGTTTTGTAACAAATGCTTCTTCTGTGGGGGCACCATAAAAAGATTTCCCTTCTTTTGTTGAGGCTTGGTTTTGTTTTTAGAATGAAATATTTCTCTGCTACGCAAAGGTTGCATCTGTTTGTTGCTGCTGAATATGGTTGCGCACTTTCGATTATATCCCATGATAAGTGGTATTCAGTTTTTGATTCCTTAAGTTTCCATATGAATTCACTTCAAGTTGTGGCTATTTTTTTTTTTGTGGCTAAGTCTAAAGCTCGATGTATACTGGTTGTATCTGATTTTGAACTCATTTTCTGTTATATCTATGTAAGTGTCCTGTTTTTTCGAGGGTTTCTGTTCCACAGTTGCCTTGTATACCACTCCCTTTTGGAGGCACTGGCCTTTGAGCGGCAGGATTTTTTATCCTTGCAGTCGGAAGGGCAACCGAACAAGCCTCAGTCATACCCGAAGAGAGTCGAGGACAAGCTAAAACTGCTTGAAACACCAGTGTCGTATAAAGTGAATTTAAGGTAAGATCTTCTATCTCTATGAAATGCTCCCACAGTTGAGCACTCTTATTAATTATTCCAACTTATCTTCAAACTATATATATATATAAATTGTATATGTACTAACATTGAAAAGGATCTTAAATCTAGACACCATGAATGACTAGTGAGACCCAGAGGAGGGGCTGAATGTCTTAAGTGTTGGTGGATGTCTGTGTAAGAGGGAGGGAGGGAGAGAGAGAGAGAGAGAGAGAGAGAGAGAGAGAGAGAGAGAGAGAGAGAGAGAGAGAGAGAGAGAGAGAGAAAGCAAGAGAAAGAGAGAAACAGAGGATTTGGAGAAGAAGTGGGGATGGCAACATAATATTTCTGCATCAATGAAATGGTTCATTTCCCCTTACTACAAAAAAAAAATACAGACAACTCACCGCCCACAGCTTGGCTGTGCTGAGGGAGGATACATTCATGGTAATATTGAGAACATCTTCCAGGTCCTCAGGTGTTAACAGAGAAGCAAGCACTGAGCTGAGGTCTAAACAGGCTGCCGCAGCCTCAGTAACTGTGTGAGTCTCCAGACGCATGAAGCGCAAACACTTGTGATTCTTTGACATGAAACCAGTCTGACATTCCTCAGCAATGGTCCAATCTAGGAAACATGTAAGTATAGTTCATTCAGGTGGCCTTTCGAGATCACAACGGAAAGCTTTTTATTGGAACAACTTGAAGCTGAACCAAACCTTTTGAAAATGGTAATTGAGTCAATTATTGGTCCTACCTAAATATCTCTGCTTTTCATACAATGATACTGAAAGCTACAGGTAACCCTGTATAGGTTTGTTCAAAATTGCTTAGCTTTGTAAACTATGAATATAGGTTAAGATACAAGGGGTACATGAAGCTAAAATAAATAAATAATAATAAAAATAATGGTAATCATGATGTCAATAACTATATTATTTAATACAATACTTTTATATTATAAACAGAAAAAAAAGAAAGAAAAAGGACGACATTAAAGATGGAAAAGAAATTAAAGAAGAAGGAGAAAAAGAAGACTAGAAGCAACAACAACAAAAAAATCAACTAGAATAAGAAGAATATCGATAATAAAAACACAGTTTTATTAACTTTTGAAACTCTGAAACAAGAGCAACAACAACTAGAATAAGAAGAGTATTAATAATAAATACACAGTTTAAATAAGTTTTGAAACTGTAACAACAAGAGTAACAACATCAGTAATTAATAGTTAACTCATCAATAACGATGATTAAATAGAAAAGAAGAAGGTAAGGAGAAAAAGAATAAGAGCAAGAAAAGAAAATCACCTTCTAATCCACAATAAGCAGTGTAATTTGTCTGCCAAGCAGCAGATTCCAGTTTGTATGCAGCTTCTAGCACAATCAGATTGTTGTACAGTTCGGAACAATTAGCCGCTATGTCCATTGTATCTGTGAGTGGTCAAAAACAAAGGTAAAGTGTTTGAAAAAAAACAACAAATACTTTAAAACCTTACACCTCTATGTCAGGGTCATAACAAACATTTTGTGTATTATGTGGGCTGTGAGCAATCCCTTTCGCAAGAAAAAGTGAAAAGAATATTATAGGGTTATTTGTTTACTTGATAAAACAATGAACAATATTACTTACATTCGTCACATCAAGAACATAAAAAATATCAATCTCACCTTTCACAATTTAAGCTCAGATATTGATGAATTTTCCCTTAGGTAAGCTTCTGTTCTACTATCATACATTTTGATGTATTTACAAATTGTTTTCTCTCTGAATATAGAATCTCAATTGTGATTCCTCAAAACTACTTTGATATCTACAGGGTCAATATCTTTTCCTTTTATTTGATAAAGTGTGTATTGCTTTCAAGAAGCACTGGATTAACTTTCAATCTTGACTATAATTCATCTTAAAACCTTTAATGTTATTAAGGTATAAATAAGATAAAGAGTTTTTCCAGTGCTTTATCCCATTCATAAGAACACTACAATGTTACTGGAGAGTAGTAAATGGTAAATGTAGTACTAGGACAGCTGAGGATTATTCACCATTCAAATAAACTTTCTCCCATCATACCTCAACATTATATTTGATTTCAAATGTCTGTAAAATTCAGGCACACAAAACAATAACCAAAGAGTGCCAAAACTGATAGAACGAAATTTGATTTGGAATATAGTAAAATATTAATGTAGAGAAAAAAAGATTTAAATGTAGCGAGACACCATTATTACATGTACATGCATGGATGGCCAGTGGCAAGTGTGATTTTCATTAAGTGCAACAAATCTGAAATTGAAACCTTCCAATCAAAATGCAGATATAATGCCTACACCTTTCAAATATTGGAGAATCTCAGGTCTTTATCACATGGGCATTTAAAGGAACAGGATGGCAAAGAAACAGGAAGAGGGGAAAGGAAAGAGGGCTGAGGATGGAAGGAGGAAGATAATGACAATGATAACAAGCGAATGTCAATGCTGACCGAGACAAAAAAAAATGACAAAGAAGAAGCAGAGAGAGATCAAGGAGGTACAAGAAGGGGAGAGGAATAACAAGGAAGATAGGAAGAGGAGAGGAAGGAGGAGGAGGTGGAGAATGAGTAGGAAGAGGAGGATGAGAAGGAAGAGAAGAAACATGATGCATTTGCAAGAGAATTTTTTTTTAATTATGAAAGTAGTTATTGTGTGATACAGCTGATAGTTACCAAATGTGTATTTCTTAAAGAAGAATATTCCATCTCCAGGAGTGCCTCCACATATTTGTAACCTATTTCCTGGACATGGCTTTGAGCATTCAGCAATGCTTACATTAGGTGCGAGAACTGGACCACTCTAAGGAGAAAGTTCATATGAAATCAAAGGGAAATCCATATCCAAGATCTTGACTGATCATAATGAAAATAAAACATACATATGTATACTTTTTGGCGTATCTCTGTTCAGCATGACTGCACAGTTAGCGTTACATTTAAGGGGAACAAATCGTTTCAATTTTCAAATTTGATCTTGTTTAAAGATTATCTAGGTTTATAGATAATAAACTTAATCTAAATCTGGTCTAACTGTTATCTATAAATAATAAGACAGGTAGCTTCACACAAAATCACAATCTACTTGAATTTCAAGGTTAGATCTAAATCCTATGAAGCCAACAAACCACAAGGTTGTGTTGTGACATGAGGTATAAACCCGTGAACATTAGAATCTATCTGGCGCTGGGAAAGAGTATATGTGCGGTATTTAAAATTATTTAATTCACATTAAGGGCTAAGTCTAGGCTCGATCTAAACATATCGACTAAAAAACAGCGGGTGCATGAAGATATTCTACTGTAACTGAAGTGTAAGTGTCATATAAAGGAGATGTGGTTTGTGTAATGCGAGCTTTAGAAAGAAATCTGGCACGCAGAAGTTTGACTAATAAATCGTATGGGAAAAAAAAACAGAAATAAGAGTTCAGTTTCATACATCGTTATTGACCCACTGTCCTGAATAAGGACCTGGGGTCATCCTCTAGTTCGCCAATTCCGTATGGAATAGCGCAAAGTTCATTGAGAATTTAAAAATGAAACAATCCGGGATCTAACTTATTCCTAAATATAGACCCAGATTGTAAAGTACGGTGCTGATCCAAAAAATTTTGGACGATATCCTAATTCCTGCGATATGAATCAAAAGGCCCATTTTTTTCCTCCAATTCAGACGAGGAAAAAAAACCATGTTATTGGGGGATCATGAACGAAAGTTTAAAGTCGTCATTTTTGGGTCTTATTGGGTTTCATTCAGAATTAGAGAGAAACTATTTAAGTTCTCTATTCTTAAATAAAAGTTGAATATAATTAAGTTTCAAAGATGTTTTATTGAGGTCTAGATTTTCCATATCTGTGGCTTTGTCGTTAGAAAAAAATCCACAAAATTAGGACTCGGGGGAAAAAAACATTTGAGGAGATTGGAGAAATCGGTGAGGTTAAATAATGCGCAATGAATCCAGCTTGACCTACCGTCGTGGAAAATGTTATAACATTATAAATTTATGTCGCCCATGGCAACATGGTTAAACGATGTTGCATTTCAGAGGCTACGTCAGTTTGATTGCGCATGTACATTAATAGGGAAAATGTTTCCACAACCTTTAAGTTAGGTTAGTCTTTTCTAATTTCTCATTATGTTGATTAATTTCTAAATTTGTGTTGATGTTGATGCTTTAGGATGAGCAAAAGGAAATGGGAAAAGTTATCTTTCCATCCATTCCTTAAGAAGTCTAACATTTTTAAATAAGGAAAAAGATAAGCTTGGCTAATCTAAACAAAAAAAAAAAAATTATTGAAAGTCTAAAAGCAGAATGTGAATTATTAACATGACTGTCTTGATAATTTTAAATTCATGAGATACAGCACGCATCAAAACTTTTTGAACATCTTATCTAGGTATATTTTTTTCAAAAATCGACTTAATTTTTTTGCGTGCTTCAAACCCAGATGTTTCAAAGTACGATGACGTAGTTATTAACATCGCTTCATTTATTGTCTGGTTATAATTATAAAGAAATATTGATTTCCCTGAAAGAAAGCGACCAAAAGAGAACATAGAAAATAAATAAAAGAAAACTGGCTTTAAACGATTCACATACCCCACCCCCCCTTTTTTTTTTTCTCCCCCCGCAAAAAAGAAGAAAAACGAAAGGAAAAGAAAAAAGGAAGGAAGGAAAAGAAGAAAGAAAATAAATAAATAAATAAGTAGATAGATAAATAAGTAAACACGTCGATTAATCGATAAAAATAAACGAATTACTATAAATATGTTAAAAAAGGATTCAAAATAAATAATCAGTTGCAAAGATGTTTGAACTCCTTTTTAACTAAAGATTATGTTTGTTATTTCTTTTGATTTATGACAAAACTCTTATGCCAAATTAAGTTCCAAGAAGAATTTTGTTCCTTAAGTCAAGAACTAGCAACAACGAAATAACAAATACAAAAAGGCAAAAAGAAATGTAATCCTCTCCACTCACTCCGCAAACACAGGCAAAGGAACTGACGAAAAAGGTCAGATGTCCATCCGTTTGACAGACCTGTCGACAAAGCGTCACAGACATGGTCGCATAGTTCTTAATACGCCCATAAACCAAAGTCTCATGGTAGAAGTAGCATTGCGGGTCATCTTTGACATCTGTAGAGGTTAGTGAGAAGAGATGGCATCTTTCCTGAGACAGGCGAAAGAACTCATTTCAATGGTACGCCAACAAATGCATACTACTACTACTACTACTACTACTACTACTACTACTACTACTACTACTACTACTACTACTACTACTACTACTACTACTACTACTACTACTACTACTACTACTACTACTACTACTACTACTACTACTACTACTACTACTGCTGCTGCTGCTGCTGCTGCTGCTACTACTACTACTACTACTACTACTACTACTACTACTACTACTACTACTACTACTACTACTACTACTACTACTACTACTACTACTACTAAATATTTTTAGATTTGTTGGTGGATTCAATTTATAAAGATACGAAAACTGAATGTTATGCCTGACATCATTTCGATTTTCGAAAATGTATACTTTAGTCAATAAGATATAAAGATGAATCAAAATCAATGTAGGATGTCCTTCAGTCTCTATCTTGAATGTATTAATGCCT
>JAWDGP010000796.1:197500-225000 GCA_033675545.1 Elysia crispata | reverse complement strand
TTCCTTTACTGCAAGCAAAGGAGTGGAATCCGCACAACCAAGGACCACAGTGTTGATCAATGAAGAGAATAACATTTTAGTTTGTAATTTTATCTTTACATGTTCTTACAAAATATACTACCATATTAGTAGCAGCAGCAGCAGCAGCAGCAGCAGCAGTAGTAGTAGTAGTAGTAGTAGTAGTAGTAGTAGTAGTAGTAGTAGTAGTAGTAGTAGTAGTAGTAGTAGTAGTAGTAGTAGTAGTAGTAGTAGCAATAGCAATAGCAATAGCAGCAGTAGCAGTAGCAATAGCAGAAGCAGCAATAGTAGTAGTACTAGTAGTTGTTATTATGGTTGCGGTTGTTGTTGTTGTTGTAGAAGTAGTAATGGTAATAGCTGTTGAAGTAGATATCTTTGGTATTTAAAAAAAACTGCTTTTCCATGTCGTGACTACCTGGTGAATACACAGATATTCTGTTGGCTGCTCCACACGCCTGATGGCCAGCGCATTGATCAGTACAGTCGTAGTCGTTTTCTTTCCTGATTTCATCAGGTTTGAGGCAGTAACAGGTAGGGAGCTGGTCTATGCCCACACCATAAAGGGTATAGCCTGTTCGAATGATTAGAGGAAATGTGATATTCTACTTGCAACATACCTTCTTGTATGCAAATACCTGGGGTTGTGGAGTTAATATTGAAAACTATCATTGCAAATAATTATTATCATTGGCTCGCCCCAACGCCAGCACTCTTAAAACATAGTAAATATATTTTCAACAGCGAATTAATATGAAACCTTGCTTGTGTGTTGGTTTTGGATCAAATCTCCAAACACCGCATCGCATTCAGAGCTCGCACGGGCAAAAAGCGGCCATGGAGGCGAACGTATTTTTACAGCAGCCAAGAAAACAACTCATCTATCTGATCCGACAATAGAGACTGCTCTCATCTAAGACGGCTGGTCATTATACAAAAAAGAATGTGCTAATTTTGAAAAATCTATTCATAGATCCTTTTTAACATTTGTTGTTATATTGAGGAAGTGTTAAATCTGATCTAGAAATAGGTTATTAAAATACAAAATCGGCTGATTTTCTCATAATATATCATTTCTCACATGTCGGACTAACAGTAGACGTAAATCTAGGCCTACGTAACTATATAGTCATAAAAAACTCAAAAAATGAAATAACAGAAAAGATAAAAACATTGATGCCCATAAAAACAATTTTATGAGAGTTAGTTGCGACACCTGACCCATTCAACATTGTGACATTCGATTGGCAACTTTCAAAACACGAAACTCCACCTACCGGCCAACATAGCGGAAGTGCAAGATTCTTTACACTGCCTGAGGTTCATCAGTTTGTAGTTTACAATCACAGGGAGGCCGTATGTAAGTTTCGAGTAACAACCCATATAATCTGTTGAAGGAATTAGGGGGGAAAAAACAACAGACGAATGTCTCTTAAGAAAATGTTAATTTCTTCATATCACTCCCCCTTTCTTAGTCTTTGTCAGAAGCTTGGCCCCGAGTATCGAAACATACGGAGGTTAGCAGATTACTTGAACCCGGTCAAATTGGATGGAGTTTCCATGAACACAAAGCTTACGCTTGGAAAAGTCAAAAACCAAAATCATTCACATCTAAACCAAATGCATGTATAATAGATACAATAAATCAACTACAAATACATGTAAAACAAATTGCACGCACATTTTTGTGAAGTGTAAATAAAGTATAAAAAAATTCCTTCTGCAACTTCAAATAACTCTTCCAAAACAAATGATGTCATTGGCTTTTTACATATAATAGTAAAAATAGACAGCTAATGAGACGGACAGACGGAAGAACTGGAAACACTTGTAAATGAAAATTTTTCTCTACCGCGTCTTGCATTGAACTTTGGAAGATAACTAGGCGTTTCTTCACCGAGCAAACTAATCAAGGCTCAAGTATTCTGAAGGCGTCTACCACTCAAACTTCTTTATTTTCCACGCAATCGACCCATGTTGCATTGCATCCTTGTTTCGTTTGTTGTGAAAGCCGAGTAACTTTCAATTCTTCGAAAACGAATATTGATGCACACCTATTCGTAAAAAATCGTTGTTTAGATTTCATCATGAAACTTTTTTTTCCCTTTTAGTTCCGCCCAAGGGTGACATATTTGAGATGTTCACTTACCTTTCCTCTTATCTTGTGTATGTCCTGTAAAGGACACTATCTATTATACGTGTGTTACAAATGTCAGCTTAAGGATTTATAAGAATAAAACTGTTGAAGGATAATTTTTGCACCAAAACAACTTGTGTTATTTTATTTTAGTGAAAAAAAACAAAACACTAAATAGTGTAGCGAAAAAGATCAAAGTAGGCTTGTTTTAATATGGACTTTTATTCGGTTGCCCAACGCATGTGTCTTTCTGGTACCTGTTCCTTTCTCACAGATAAAAGGCTTGGAAGAACAAGTTGTTGACTCGCTCGAGATGGACAGGTCGGTCGCGTTATGCACAAAACATTTCTTGCTTGTCGACTGAAGAATCTGGTGAGACAAGAAATTAGTTTGAAGGAACCTCTCGTTTCTCCTGCTCCAGATCCACCGGGAACTGTTTTCGGCTATTTCAGCCGGTAACTTTAGATTATTTAGATTAAGTATTCTATAGGCATTTAGATTTTATCTCATTTATTTATGATAAACCTAAGTTTGGTGTTCACTTATTTACCTATGGTTGAGATTTCTGTAAACAATGTGCATTTTATCTCGATGTAGTTCAAGCTCGCCACACATTCTTAAATATATCTATAAACTATCTCACTTACCATGACTAGAAGTTAAAGTAATCTGTACACTGTAATTTGTATAAATATATATATATATATATATATATATATATATATATATATATATATATAAAGATAGATAGATAGATATAGATGTTAAGGAGAGACGGGAGAAAGAAAAGAAAATGAAAAGAAAGAGACAGAGACAGAGACAGAGACAGAGACAGAGAGAGCGGATAGAGAGAAAGAGAGAGAGAGATAAAGAGACAGAGAGAGAGTAAAAGAGAGAGTAAGAGAAAGAGAGAGAGGAAGAGAGAGACAGAGAGACGAGAGAGAGAGAGAGAGAGAGAGAGAGAGAGAGAGAGAGAAAGAAGAAAGAAAGAGATCGTATGACAGTTAGAACATTAAAAATTCCATAATGTTGTACTATATTTCCGTTGTATGTATTATGATTGTCGTATCAGCTTATTATTTTAAGGCTTTTTAGTGACGCTATTACAATCTCATGTTGTATAGCGAATATTATGCAAATGTACACTATAAACAAGGCCTCTGTCCTCTTTTCGGCCAATGGAATTGCCTACCCTCTGGAATTTGATGAATAAACGGTTTTAAAAAAAAAGTATTCTATAGGCCAACAGGCCGGTCCACCATAATCGCATGAGAGGTAGACATTTGTCCAATTAAGCTTCACTTCAGCGGAATCAGATTAATCAGCCTATTATTATCTCGGTACATTCAGCTCGCTGTATCTGAGTAAAATAAAATAAAATATTTTTTTTTTCCTTCTCAAAGCTAGGCCCACACCATAGCTGTCATTTGTGATTTCCTAATCAATGAATATTTAAGTAGAACTAACTGATTTATCTTACGCCTATTTAAGTCGATTGATTTCAGGTTTCTATACGGAGATGCTCGTCCTTGTGTGGTATTCTAGGGAAATCTAAGGGACTAAAGAGGCACTTAGTTAAAGAACAGGTTTTTCTAGATTCCATTTTGACTATCAACTGTCAGCATTATGTACAAAATGGCACACTAAAACGTATCTTTCGGGAGCGTTTTAACGAGACATATGGGCATGGCATCGTAATTCAGACTGCAGCAGCACATTATTAATTTGTATCATCTCACCCATCTGTTTTATTTACTTTTTTTTCTAATGTACTTCTTTCCCTATGTCCCATCCATACGTACGTGCACATAGCGGCGTAGTAGCATGCAATTCAGGGGCTTAACTCACAATTTCGACTAGCAGAAAATGTTCAAAGCGAATTAAAAAAAAAAGGTCATCTTCTTTTATTATTGTTACTTTAGATTGAGCTAAGCAACAGTAATTGAAATAGTAAGTAACAGACAAGAAACTACATTGGACTCACAGACAATGAGTTCAAAACTAGATATATTCTAAAGATAATTATCGTCTTTTAAGCTAGAACATCTACAAGTGAGCATATTTTGGAAGCTTATGAACAAGAAAGCCGAGTGCGATATAGAATGGAAAATAGTGAAGTAACTGAAGCTTTACGCACCAAACAAAAAGGTCTGTTACTTCTGTTTAGAAGAAAAGTTTAGAATATTAACGGAGAAACCGACGCTAAACAGTAGTAAGGAATTTATTCCTTCTGAGTAAATAAAAACGTTTCCTGCTCAAGAATGTCGACACTTCACCAAAGCCGCATGATGAGAGGACAGAGCTCGGAAACACAAGTGTCATGGCAAGGCCATGGTCAAAGTACTCCATATTTATTTATATTTATACATACTCTTCCAGAGCCACTCATAGACAGTTTTAAAATATATATAGACCTTCGAGACGTTGGAATTCTTCTCACGTTGCCAAGAAGAAATTCTTTAAATGGAGAAAATATCTCAAGTAAAAAAATAAACTGAATTTGGGTGCAATCTTTTGAGCAACCTTCTTTTTCAGTTTATCTCTCCACTGAGACCATAATGTCGTGCTTGATGACATATTAGGCATACAACGTACTGCTCGATCTGATGTGGTGGAAAAATGATCTCCAGTACAACTGCTCAGATAATAGTACTTAGGAAAAAAACTACTGAGGCCCCGGATTAAAAAAAAATATCGGGTTATTCTAGATCTTGTCACAATCTCTATAACTCATACAAGACCAATTATGAATGGTAAATTAATACAATGGCTTAACTTGAATATTTCTATGGCTCCTTGTTGATAATTAGTGGATCTGGTTGATATCTTAAATATTAAAAAGCATAGAAGTTCGAAATGCTTGCAAAAAAAAAAAAGCAGAAGTGGTGTTTACATTCGCAACCGTCGTTCCGGAAGTAAAGGCCACCGTGACATTTGTTCTAAAATACTGACCAATCAAATCACTACTATTTTCCCGCACAGAACAGCTTGTTTTTCATGAGGCTTTTGTCTTTGCGCTGAAGGAAGTCGAATTTCATTTATGATTTACAATTTAATGTTTTCGGTTTTTCACTCCGCTAAAGTTAAAAAAAAAAATTTGCAAATTAATTTATATTTTCAAAATCAAAATTAATTAGTTTTATCCGCTTTGAAAATTGAAAACCGCTGAGGACAGTCTTTTTAATGAAACTTAGTTCATCATAATAAATTTGGCAAAACATTTTGATGAATTACTTACAATAAAAATATAATGAACTTTTATTAGCATTATTTTTTAGCCTAAATCCATAACTTTTATTTATCTTATTTTTTTTTTTGTACCGCGTGGGACACTGATCTTTACAGTTGAAATTCAGATCACTTCTTGACTATACATTGAGTCGTTGTGGAGGAGATAGCGGAGAAAGAAATCGAAGTTGCCGCGTAACTTCAGAAAATATTTAACACATTTTTCTTCTAATGTTAAAAACTTTTGCCTTAATTTCACTCACAGGCGCCGGCAGTTCAGCGTGGTCGAGCCAGGCTCCATTAGAGTAGGTGTACTTGGAGACGTTCCTGGCAGACTTGGCGAGTCCGCCCATCCAGGAGGCTGCAAAACAAGGGTGACGCCAGCAGGATTGGGATAATTGGGAAACTACAAAAATCAGAGGCCATAACCGTAGAGTTTGGACTTGAAATGAGTCACACAAGGCTTAGAAATGTTCGTGTAATATGGATTCGTGGAGAACGAAGTCTGTTAAATTATACATGAAAGGTCCGTTCTTCGACTGGGTGTCAGGGATGAAGGGGGTTTAAAAATGATCATTTTCTGAGTGTACGTCGGAAAAGCTGAACAAATAAACTCATAAATTGTTTCAGATATTTTATATATATATAAAAAAAAAATCTCATGGATTTATGACATTATCAACACCAACCAAAACAAGGAAATTAACGGTGCTCGATATGGATTTATGCCAATATGATCGCCAAAGAAAGTTATCAAGATAACAAAAATCTCACGAATTTCTGCCAAAGATGGTGTGGCATCAAAGCGGGCTTTCACCAGGTCTCTCTCCTCTGTAGTCTCCATCACGGCCAGGTACCCACCCATTGAGCTGCAGACCAGGGCGGCCGAGGACGAGGGGTCCTTCATGGGTCGGTAACATCCGGCGCCTATAGAGAGCCACGACTCTGGACACTGGCCTGGGAGGAAAGACAAGCGAGCGGTGCGACGGAATGCGTGAGTGGGGAGAGCAAGGAGAGCAGTGGAACATGTTTGTGGAGAGCAAGGAGAGCATGGAACATGTTTGTGGAGAGCAAGGAGAGCAGTGAAACTTGTTTTTGGAGGGCAAGGAGAGCATGGAACATGTTTGTGGAGAGCAAGGAGAGCAGTGAAACTTGTTTTTGGAGGGCAAGGAGAGCATGGAACATGTTTGTGGAGAGCAAGGAGAGCAGTGAAACATGTTTGTGGAGGGCAAGGAGAGCATGGAACATGTTTGTGGAGAGCAAGGAGAGCAGTGAAACATGTTTTTGGAGAGCAAGGAGAGCAGTGAAACATGTTTGTGGAGGGCAAGGAGAGCATGGAACATGTTTGTGGAGAGCAAGGAGAGCAGTGAAACATGTTTTTGGAGAGCAAGGAGAGCGGTGGAACATGTTTGTGGAGAGCAAGGAGAGCAGTGCGAGCATGTGTGTAAAGAGCAAGGAGAGCAGTGCGAGCATGTGTGTGAAGGGCAAGGAGGGCAGTGCGAGCATGTGTGTGAAGGGCAAGGAGAGCAGTGCCAGCATGTGTGTGAAGAGCAAGGAGAGCAGTGCGAGCATGTGTGTGAAGGGCAAGGAGGGCAGTGCGAGCATGTGTGTGAAGGGCAAGGAGGGCAGTGCGAGCATGTGTGTGAAGGGCAAGGAGGGCAGTGAGAGCATGTGTGTGAAGAGCAAGGAGAGCAGTGCGAGCATGTGTGTGAAGAGCAAGGAGGGCAGTGCGAGCATGTGTGTGAAGGGCAAGGAGGGCAGTGCGAGCATGTGTGTAAAGAGCAAGGACGGCAGTGCGAGCATGTGTGTAAAGGGCAAGGAGGGCAGTGCGAGCATGTGTGTGAAGGGCAAGGAGGGCAGTGCGAGCATGTGTGTGAAGAGCAAGGAGAGCAGTGCGAGCATGTGTGTGAAGGGCAAGGAGGGCAGTGCGAGCATGTGTGTGAAGGGCAAGGACGGCAGTGCGAGCATGTGTGTAAAGGGCAAGGAGGGCAGTGCGAGCATGTGTGTGAAGGGCAAGGAGAGCAGTGCGAGCATGTGTGTAAAGAGCAAGGAGAGCAGTGCGAGCATGTGTGTAAAGGGCAAGGAGGGCAGTGCGAGCATGTGTGTGAAGGGCAAGGAGAGCAGTGCGAGCATGTGTGTAAAGAGCAAGGAGAGCAGTGCGAGCATGTGTGTGAAGGGCAAGGAGGGCAGTGCGAGCATGTGTGTGAAGGGCAAGGAGGGCAGTGCGAGCATGTGTGTGAAGGGCAAGGAGGGCAGTGCGAGCATGTGTGTAAAGAGCAAGGAGAGCATTGCGAGCATGTGTGTGAAGGGCAAGGAGGGCAGTGCGAGCATGTGTGTGAAGGGCAAGGAGGGCAGTGCGAGCATGTGTATAAAGAGCAAGGAGAGTGTACTGTGCATGTATGTGAAGAGCCAGGAGATGAGTGTACTATGCGTGTTCAGAGCAAGGAAAGCAGTGCAACGTATGTGTGAAGAACCGGGATAGCAGTACGTGGATGTGAAGAGCCTGTAAATCAGTGCAACATGTGTGTAAAGAGCCAGGAAATCAGTGCAACGTGTGTATGAAGAGCCAGGAAATTAGTGCAACGTGTGTGTAAAGAGCCAGGAAATCAGTGCAACGTGTGTGTGAAGAGCCAGGAAATCAGTGCAACGTGTGTGTGAAGAGCCAGGAAATCAGTGAGTACAGATATGTGAAGAGCAAGAGCCAGGAAATCAGTGCAACATGTGTGTGAAGAGCCAGGAAATCAATGCAACGTGTGTGTGAAGAGCCAGGAAATCAGTGTGACGTGTCTGTGTGAAGAGCCAGGAGAACAGTGAGTACAGATATGTGAAGAGCAAGAAGGGCAGTGCGCGTGTGTGTGAAGAGCCATAAGATCAGTGCAAGATGTGTGTGAAGAGCCAGGAAATCAGTGCAACATGTTTGTGAAGAGCCATAAGATCAGTGCAAGATGTGTGTGAAGAGCCAGGAAATCAGTGCAACATGTTTGTGAAGAGCCATGAGATCAGTGCAACGTGTGTGTGAAGAGCCAGGAAATCAGTGCAAGATGTGTGTGAAGAGCCATGAGATTAGTGCAACGTGTGTGTGAAGAGCCATGACATCAATGCAACGTGTGTGTGAAGAGCCAGGAAATCAGTGCAACATGTTTGTGAAGAGCCATGAGATTAGTGCAACGTGTGTGTGAAGAGCCATGAGATCAGTGCAAGATGTGTGTGAAGAGCCATGAGATTAGTGCAACGTGTGTGTGAAGAGCCATGACATCAATGCAACGTGTGTGTGAAGAGCCATGAGATCAGTGCAACATGTTTGTGAAGAGCCATGAGATCAGTGCAAGATGTGTGTGAAGAGCCATGAGATCAGTGCAAGATGTGTGTGAAGAGCCATGAGATCAGTGCAAGATGTGTGTGAAGAGCCATGAGATTAGTGCAACGTGTGTGTGAAGAGCCATGAGATCAGTGCAAGATGTGTGTGAAGAGCCATGAGATCAGTGCAACGTGTGTGTGAAGAGCCAGGAGAATATTGAGTACAGTTATGAGAAGAGCAAGGAGGGCAATGTGCGTGTGTATGTGAAGAGCAAGGAGGGCAATGTGCGTGCATGTATCTGAAAAACAAAGCGTGAAGTGCAGGCTTTATTTCCGTTCCACACTGAGAGAAATAGTTAGCTAAATTTTTAAAATTTTAATTCAGTAATAAACTTGTTTAATCTCTGGAGAATTTATAGAAATATTATCACTTTTTTCAATATGAAAGTGTAGTGGTCTCATAAACTCTATGAGCATGACTAGGTTTGCACTCACCGGCTGTTTGGGCAGCTGAACAATCCAGGCGAGTGGCCTCCCCCTCCACCATGGCCCTAGTGGTCAAACCATCGAGGATCATAGCGTCGCAGCTCTCGCGGCGTGGCTGACCAACATCTGGACACCAAAGCAGTGACGATTTAGTAATGATTGAATCGGTTAATTCATTGATTGACTGCTTCGTGAGGTTTGGTAAATTTGTTGTTTTAATGACTGAAGGGCTGATTTTTTTTGGTTGATTAGTGCTGCAAGTCGTTGATTGATTGATTGATTTCAATAAATAATTGATTCGTTAAGTAGCCTACTTGTTTAGTTGTAGGGTTGAAGAATAGAATTTTTATTGTTGTTGCTGTTGCTGTTGTTGTTCTTGCTGTTATGTTGCTGTTGCTGTTGTTGTTGTTGTTGTTGTTGTTGCTGTTGCTGTTATTGCTATTGTTGTTGTTGCTGTTGCTGTTTTTTTTGTTGTTGCCGTTTTTGTTGCTGTTGTTGCTGTTGTTACTGTTATTGTTGTTGTTGTTATTGTTGTTATTGTTGTTGTTGTTATTGTTGTTGTTGTTGTTCTTCTTCTTCTTCTTCCTCTTCTTCTTCTTCTTCTTCTTCTTCTTCTTCTTCTTCTTCTTCTTCTTCTTCTTCTTCTTCTTCTTCTTCTTCTTCTTCTTCTTCTTCTTCTTCTTACTGTTGTTGTGGTTGATATTCGATGAACTGTTAGTTTAACACCTTCTAACAAAGCCTTTTCAGAAAGTCAGGGAAAAAAATGTCGGATGATGTCAGATAGAGCTGAAAAGCTTGACCTTAAGTTTAACTTGCGGCGTTGCATATGACTTTACTTGACTTCTCATCATATTTACATATCAAATACTTCTAGTCAATCCAAAACAAAGAATGCACCTTACTCCCTAATACTTAACACCTGTTTTAATATTTAGTTTTGTGAAGCCCAAACAGATTATTTGGCGATTATACGTTATATGAGATCACACGGTTAATTTATACAAAACTCCTATAAGTTAACTTATTTATTTACTCTTTCTTACACGATTAATATTAAAAGTGATATTTGAAATAACGGACTGGGCAGTTTGGTACACTCTAGGTACAAACTCTGTTTTTAGCGACACAAAAAAGAGTGATATCAGTATATAAAAAAAAACCATGACCTATTTTCATTACAGTATATTTCACATGGTATAAACCTAAAGCTCCTACCTGCACTGACAAAGAAATAATTATACGATGTAGATCCACAGATCTGGAAGGGGTGATTTGCACATGGTAGGTCACAGTATATCATTGGCACCTCGTCAAAACCAATTCCAACTGAAAACAATGATGAAAGTATCCACAACTAAAGCTTAACTAAATGTGTAATTCATCACCCTTATTGGTTCGCTGCGCATACAAGAATTTTTTTTTCGTCACTGTCTGAAAATTGAAGGATTCCGACAGCACTGAGTAATGAAGATAAGCTTGACCTTTTTCTTTATAAAGTTATATATAAATATCCTGGGTATTTTTTTTTTCATTCAAAAATAGCAACGAATGTGTGGTAGGAATGGAGAGAGAGAGAGAGAGAGAGAGAGAGAGAGAGAGAGAGAGAGAGAGAGAGAGAGAGAGAGAGAGAGGGAGGGAGAGAGAGAGAGAGGGAGAGAGAGAGAAGTATAGAAAGGAGAGAAGAGTAGAAAGTGAAAGTAGGACATGCGCATTGGTGAAAACAAACAAAAGGGAGAATCGAAAGCCCGAAAGGCGTGAGTTAATTCAATAAAATATCAGCAGTTTAAGTTAGCTTCAGAATAGTATGTACCATTAACGCCAGTCCTACCTCCATCAGTAAAACAGTAACACTGCGTGCCGTTAAGAACTGAGAGGTCATGACCTTCACCTCTACAAGTCTCGAAACAGAGAGGGATGGACATGCTCTCGCTCTCCATGGCCATGGTCGAGGGTGTGAAAAGGTGAAGACTTGAAGTCTCCATGCAAAAGTTTTTATCTGTTGAGGAAGGATATTGAGGGGAAAAAGAGGAGATAATTGAAGCAAAATTGCATTCATCAAAATAATTATTACTTGAAACTAATTCAGCTCCATTTTTAAGGGAGATTTGGGTTAAAACAGTAAGGTGCCAGCTGTATGATCGATAATATAAAAAAGATTAGGGTTTAGATTCACAGCTTTTGAACTTTATTATGTTGGATACAATTCAAGGGAGAAAAATTAGTGTTTGCTTAAATCTAAAAAATAACAGTTAAATTTGAAATGCAAAAGCTCCTGTGGAATAAAATCTGATCCCGAATTAGGAATAAAGAAATTCCTGTCTGGCGAGCAAATAATTATCTTTACCTGCTGTGGCTTTCCAATACACCTTCGATTTAGACCCTTTGAGAAAACGCATACTTTAAGTAGATTTTGATATAAATGTAAGCTTTAAACAGCTATAAACTGGTCTACTGGTTTGAATTCTTAAACCGTATCACATAAATCTAAATACCAGATTTATTGCGATCTTGTTGGGTTTTTTTATATATATATTTTTTTTAGTTTCATTATTATCTTCAATACGAGATAACTATCTTTCTTTTATTTCTTTCTCAGGAGATGGAGGGAAAGGAGATTTCAGGAGGCTCAAAACTTATAGCCTGAATTAGAATGAAAATGGCTACGATGGTGATGATTGGTTGATTATTAGAATCTCATCAACACAACTCAAAACGAGCAACAAACAGCATCTTGAAGCCTTAGTTAATCTGTGCGCCGATTGGGGAAAAAACCGATCTCCAATACTAATGCATATGTTGTTCAAAGTTCTGTAGAAAATTACAAGATAGTTAAAGGACCGCTTGGATAATGATTTTAAAGGTCAGATTATATCAGAATTAAGGAAAGGTTACACGCTCGTTTGTTGTTTAATGGGAATCAAAACCGTGTTGGATTAATTATTACTTATCGATTTAAATCAGATAGTTTGTATCCAGCTCACAGCTCTATCGCGAGACCTGGATCTGTTTATACGCGATTCAACCCGAATAAGTGAGCATGATGCTCTATGAAGAGGCAAGCACTCGAATCATGCAGTGAAAAATCGTGGGCCATCTATACCACTGTGACAGCCCAGTAATCTCGACTTCTCTGTGTGTTTGTGTGTGTGTGTGTATGGGGGGTAGTAGTGTCGAGTGAGTCTGTCAAAAGAAACGCCACCACATACATACTAATCTGAGTAATGGATATGAACCCTAGTCCAATAAATAAACAATACACTTGCAGCTCAAAACTCCAAGTAATAACATAAAGATTATCAAGCATGGATTCACAATGGAAAAAATGCATAAAAGAAAATCAGAGGTTTTAAACTGAAATGAATTCGAATTATTTTTGCTCAGAGCACCGAGTATTATAGATAAAACTTGCTGCTTGTTAACCCAGAGCGATGTGTGAAAAGTTGATCATAGGCCCTGCCTCGTCCCCCACGTAGTTTTGATGCGTGAATCCTATAGCCAGATTACTTTCCGTCAGTTTAAAGATATTTCAATATTTGAAAGTTAGTCCTAAGAAGAAGAATGTAATGTTGATACCATGGATTCCCTGGATATCATTATCTTTTTTTTCTAATCTAAACATTGCTTACCACTTTTTTCGCAGAGGGCGGGTCGTGCACTGTGACAGTTTCCATTTGACAGCTGGGAATGGCCATAGATCACACACTGCCTGTGTCCGTTGAGCGGCGCCGGGTTGTTCGCAGCAAACGGCCTGAAGGGAACAAATGTTTGCTTTGAAAGAATTCTCAATGGATAAATCTGAACTGCGAGAATAATGTGCTTTTGAAGTGTCATAGTTGTGTTCTATTTTAAGGGATTTTCTATACATTAACCACTTTTAGATATCTAGAAATTTTACAAAGCAGATTTGAACCCTTGAAGGGTCAAACGTAACAAACTTAAACCGTTCTCCAGGTCGGATGTGTTGCCTCAGAAAATATTATATATGATGGCGGTAAATATTTTAACAAAAGTTAGATACAAGAGAAGAAGCATTGATGCATGTTAAACTGCATGATTTCGTTACGTTTCGAGCATAAATCAAGGATAGGTCAAAATTTCGAACATTATTACATGTTTGGCATCGCATAAATGTTTTTCTTTTGTGTTAGAGAGAGGGGCACAGAGAGAGGGGGAGAGAGAGAGAGAGAGAGAGAGAGAGAGAGAGAGAGAGAGAGAGAGAGAGAGAGAGAGAGAGAGAGAGAGAGAGAGAGAATTCAAACTCTAGCATTTCTATGGTCAGAGCTAGTCATTCTTTGTTTTTAATATTGAAAAATTACCACCAGATAATCAATTTAAAAGGTTCTAGCTCAGAATTATTAGTAGACGATTCATGTCCGAATGTCCTTTAAGTCACAATTTTATACTAAAATGAACTACTATATACAGACAAGGTGTTCTTGAATTACCTAGTTACCATACTTAAATACGAAAGTTGACTATACAATTGTAGAATACAAAATCTAAAAGGTAATAGGCACACAACTCTATAATTACGCGACAAAAAAAGAAATAACTAAACTATTATACTGACAAAGCTTTCAAAGTGAAACGTTTAGATGTTGAATTGATAATAGTTTAGTTGTTGTTTTTTTTTGTCCTGTGATTAAAGGTATTATTGCAGATATCTGCCCAACTCACCCTAAATTTTAAAACTGTATTTTTTTTTTTAATGAATTTGATTTGCTGAAATGAATATGAAGGTTTTATTCGTCGCAAAAAAAAAAAAATACTTTTCAAAATACAAGCATTTTTAAATATTTTGAGTTGCTCTAAAATCCCATTAATTTACAAGTTTCGATTTCATCAGGAAACGTTCAATTGTGAAGCCGGACGTGAGGTTAGCCGATATCGGCAATTTTACCTAATTATAGAGTTGTGTGCCTATTTCCTTTTAGACCTTGTATTATGCTATTTATAGACACACACGCGTCCTATTGGATCCTTTATAATTACCAAGTTATCCTCCAAGTGTGGTGTTTTGGCTTTCTATTTGGATTCATACAATTGTTGACAGAGTAACCTTGGAGACGTACCTGTATGTGAAAGCGGTCTCGTCAGCCCACTGGTAGGTGTACGAGCCAAGGATATCATATAGACCTATAAAAATAGAGCCATAAATGTGTGGCATAGCTGTCGAGGGAAATGAAAAGTAAAATCAAATGAATTTGAGAAGACAATTAATTCTGCTGCTTCCTAATCTATTTAAAAAGTTTGAAACTCTTGTTCGAAGGTTTCGGATTCTTGCCTGCATAAAAGTGTCTAAAGATGCGCTGGCATGCGGGAATTTATATCTACGCATTTTATTTAAAGCTACATGATAATGAATGTTTCAAAAAATCTATAAACAGATTCAAACTTTACAGGATAACAGAAATACTCTTATAATTTTTAACGGCAAAGTTTGTCATCGACTGACTAAAAATCGTTATGTTGCAATCATTTAAATCTTGACTTGAATTGGTGTTTACTTGTATTTTTGATGGGCGTAACGGTTTTGCCTTTGAAATTCACGCATCGCATGTTGATCCATTGAGAATTCTTATTGTTTTGAATGGTTTTCATTTTGAAAGGCCATTGCTTCTCTCTCTCTCTCTCTCTCTCTCTCTCTCTCTCTCTCTCTCTCTCTCTCTCTGTATATATATATATATATATATATATATATATATATATATGTATATAAAATAATTCTGATTTTGCTCAACAGAAAATTCACAATACCTCTTGTGAATCAAATGTCTTGACTTTTGACGGTTTAGCTTCTTTTGGTTTTTGTGTTCAAAATCTAGTACAGGTGTCAGAAACATTTTTTATTAAAACACCCTTAGCGAGGTTTTTAGTTGCACAGTGTCCTTTTGGAATACTTTAGTTAAGCTTACAATGAACACTGTACTATTGGGAGACGTAGAATACTTTAGTTAAGCTTACAATGAACACTGTACTATTGGGAGACGTAGAATACTTTAGTTAAGCTTACAATGAACACTGTACTATTGGGAGACGTAGAATACTTTAGTTAAGCTTACAATGAACACTGTACTATTGGGAGACGTAGAATACTTTAGTTAAGCTTACAATGAACACTGTACTATTGGGAGACGTAGAATACTTTAGTTAAGCTTACAATGAACACTGTACTATTGGGAGACGTAGAATACTTTAGTTAAGCTTACAATGAACACTGTACTATTGGGAGACGTAGATTAATGATTATCAATGATAGGGCTTGAAAGGGTAATTAACTGAACTTGAGAGCCAAAGTTTGGAAGGAACTTTAACATCCAGATTGAAGACAGAGTGCATTAGAATGATAATTTATCGGACATTAAGGCTAATAGCTCATTTATTATTGGAACTTAAAATCTATCCTCGTTTCCTGATTGAATTAGAAAGAGACTTTGTAGAAATAATTATTTATATTCTCTCTCAGTAAGATAAATCATTATCTTTCGTTTCTCTTCCCGTTACTAAACATCGAAATGGATACGGCCTTCTCACACATCCTTTCTCACCTCTCGGGGAGGAAAATTATGTTTGTTTATACAAGGATATTTAGAATTTCGGGACAATTATTTTTGGAATGTTTCCCTACTACAATGCCTTTCTCCAGCTTCATCAAAAACGCCCATTCAGCACTGCCTCCTAGACAGATTTTCCCAACATATTATAGAATGTTTCCCTACTAGGATACCTTGGTCCAGCTTCAAACACCGTGTCACAGACACAGATTTTCCCAACATATTATAAAATCTTTCCTTACTAGGATATCTTGGTCCAGCTTCAAACACCGTGTCACAGACCCAGATTTTTCCAACATATTATAAAATGTTTCCCTACAAGGATACCTTGGTCCAGCTTCAAACACCGTGTCACAGACACAGATTTTTCCAACATATTATAGAATGTTTCCTTACTAGGATATCTTGGTCCAGCTTCATCAAAAACCATGTCACCGACACAGATTTTCCCAACATATTATAGAATGTTTCCCTACTAGGATACCTTGGTCCAGCTTCATCAAAAAACCTGACACTGACACAGATTTTCCCAACATATTATAGAATGTTTCCTTACTAGGATATCTTGGCCCAGCTTCAAACACCCTGTCACAGACACAGATTTTCCCAACATATTATAGAATGTTTCCTTACTAGGATATCTTGGTCCAGCCTCACCAAAAACCCTGTCACCGACACAGATTTTCCCAACATCATTATCATAGAATGTTTCCCTACAAAGATACCATGGTCCAGCTTCATCAAAAACCCTGACTCAGATTTTCCCAACATATTATAGAATGTTTCCCTACTAGGATACCTTGGTCCAGCTTCATCAGAAACAACCATTCTGCGCTGTCTCCTACACTGACCAACATGCTGCTAGAGTTTCTACACTGTGTCGCCTGGGCTACAGCGTTCTGTTTTTTCTCCACGAAGTGATAGCAATGTCCGTTGTAGGCGATCCAGGCCTGGTCACAGACCGCAGAGCCGTCTGGTGGACGAAAAAGCAATTCATGGATTGACTTGAAAAGTTGCTTTTCTTTGATACGTTTGTGACTTTATTTATTACGTTGTTAATTAGAAAAATTTGTATGAATTTGGATGTAAAGGAAATCTATAATTTTTTTTTAAATTGTTTTTCCTTGTTTTGATCTATATTCTCCGCTTTGATGGGTCGCAGTAGAGGCACTCTCTTGTTTCCAGTTAAAATATAGTCGGTTAGTATTCCTTCTTTCACCAAAATTTACCCATTGCGTCGAGACATGCGATGATTTTATTAACACAGCGAATAATGTTCCTTCGAACGGATAATGCAAATCTACTTTAAGACTTACCTTTGACATTTAAAGCCCACCCCTGGCACAAACATACTTATACTTGTACTGCTGTAAAGTGTAAAGTTGTTGTATTGAGTGTAGCAGCAGAAAAAGGTAGTGTGACCATGCCCCATTCTATGTGCAATAAGCACTGTGATATACTCTAACTCACCGAGGAAATTGCAGTATATCTTGGTCGAATTCTGCATGTAGTAGTAACCATGGAAGTAGATGCCTAAGTCGAAAAGGTCTTCGCAGTTGTGGACGTCAAGGTTTGCACTCTCCACTGGGGAAAGATGAGAAACTTTCAAAACTTTTCAATACCAAATAACCTGGGCTGGAATTCGGAGCATTTTCATATATCCCTTATATTGCCTCGTCCCGCTATTTTCAACAGTTTGGGTAAATGTACTTTTGAAAAATAAAAACGTGTCTGCAAGGTCTTTCAAACGACCGTGAATGTGAACAAAACTCTTTTCAGGCTTTGTTTCGAAAAAGTCCACAAAGACAACGTACCATAGTCAACAACATTAACAAAAATAATCATCTAGATCTAAAATCCAAAAGTATGCGATCTCAACTGAAGTCCTATCCGCTGCTGTGAAATTGTATCTTTGTTCGTTTTCTCTTTCTTTCTCTTTTAGTCTTTTTGATTCAAAGAGACCTCCGATCCAATAATCTCTTGGAAAATCGACGAGAAATTCTTTCTCAGCTCCTACAAGCAAGAGCAGCAATGGCACGTCCATATTAGTTGATTATATTTATCTTACCCAAAACGCAATCAGTATTTCGCAGGTCTGACCCCACAAGATTTCTGACAATCGCTATATGTCAGGCGTCTCTCTAGACTATCTCAAAACCTCAAAGATTGAAAAAGGAAAAGTACTCTTAAGGATGATAACCTACCTGTGATCCAAGTACCACGTTAGAAGAAAATTTACAAAAAGGTTTTCCCTATGCTTCCATAATGACAATGTAAAGAGATGGATAAATTAGAAAGCTACAGCCAAAAAAGAAAGCTAAAAAAATCTAAATTCCCGCTTGAAAACTCAGCCTGGTTTGCGACATTCACTGTAGACGTCTTCCTCTTTGACTCTCACATAAAACCTCATACTGGTAAAGAAGACGGTTTGTTACATGACTAATAATTAGACATCTTCCCCTTGAATCTCACATGAAATCTCATACTGGTGAAGAAGACGGTTTGCTTTGTGACTTATTATTAGACATCTTCCTCTTGACTCTCACATGAAATCTCATACTGGTAAAGAAGACGGTTTGTTACATGACTAATAATTAGACATCTTCCTCTTGACTCTCACACGAAACTTCATACTGGTAAAGAAGACGGCATAAAAGATTCCCTACTACCACAATGTTATAAATGCCTCATACATAACTCCTGTGGATATTTATATGATATTAAGTTTTTATAAACTAAAAATAGAAAACGATTAGTTTGCTAGTTTTGTATAATCTGAATCTATTTATAGATCCTTTCGAACGCTCACCATCATGCAAAACAAATTTCACGATGACACAGGGCACCTTCAGGCACTTTTTGCGGGAACTTATAGCATTAAAAAGGGCTTTTAGGAGAATCTTAGGATAGACTGGGAAAGTAAAGGACTAGAAGCGGATCAATACTCAAAGGAAAACAGTGCGACAGCTTACTTGTACTGAAAAGATATCCGTTTGGGCTCCAGTTTGCTGTAGAATCGTAGGGAACATTACAGTGTAGTGAGTTCAACACGTCGTACTGAGTTGGAATCTGTAGTGAACGAAACAAAATGAAATGATTATCTTTGGCTTTATGTGCACAATAAGCTCGTGTGATATAGCGACTGTTCACCAATCCTTGGAGACCCCCTGTTGCAAGCTCAAAGCTATTTTTGTGTTAAAAGACAAACTTATAAGTTCCAAAGACCTGAGCTGATAAGTTATGGTTGTTTTACCTCATTTAGAGGTTGTTTTTTTTTTTCTTTTTCTTTTTTTCTACCTTAGGCGGCATCCTCAACCGTATTTAAGATTTACAGAACAATTCTTGTCTACTGTAGGCGGCATCCCCAACCGTATTTAAGATTTACGGAAAGCAATTCTTATCTTCTGTAGGCGGCATCCCCAACCGTATTTAAGATTTACGGAAAGCAATTCGTGATTTTATTAAACCTTGAGGAACATTACAATTTACAGCAACAAAAACCAAAAGAAAAAGAATGCTGTTAAAGACAAAGCTAGGCAGACGGCCAGGTCTTTGGAAGCTTTGTTAAAAAAAAATTTGGTTCTACACTATTGATAGCGTGACAGATATTACAAGGTCCAAGTCAAGCCAAGGAAATGGTAGCAAAATCAAATCTCAACTTAATACCAGAGTATCATTTTTTTTGCTTTTTCAGCTGATCCATCAGTAAAGATATGGATCCATGAACATTCTGGGTATTTATGGTTTCTAAGGTCAGTGCTTTTAGCTCATGAGGGGGATGTTCAGCCTTAGAGTGGATGCCAAGAATTTTTGTTGACACTTCAAACCTCTGAATAGGTAGCCAAACCCGAGTACGCAATTGCTCTATATGTGGTAGTTGTGAGGCTGTGTCTCCTTTCTTTTCTAGCTCTTTGACTTTGTAGTTAAGTGATTTTCTCTGAAGTCTGCTTTTAATGGGTTGGTTTAGTTTCTGATGAAGGGGATGAGAGAGTAGTCTTTTTGCCTTTTCTGCTTGGCTTTGTATCCTGAAGTTTCTTCTTGTTATTCGCCTTTTTCTCCATTATTTTGCCAGACGGCTGTGCTTTTTATTGCAGCATGAATGATCCTCAGGCCCATGTTCTGCACTTTGTCTATTCTGGTCTTGTTTGCCACAATTCCTGTGATCATTTTTCAGCGGTGTGTCTTAAGTCAAAAATAATAATCTTCACTATGTAAACCGTCTGGTTGAGCTCATTTTCTCGAGGGATGAGGGAACAGGACAACTGGACAGACCAGCTATAGGACATTACCGAGTCAAAGCAAGTGCACATCCGCATCAGAGCCCGATAGAGAGCCAGTGGCTTGTCCTGACCGCGGCAGAACTGCACACAGGTGTCGCTGCTGTACATGTAACGCGACGTCTCGCCGATGAGGGTCTTCTCAGTTATACCCACACAAGAGTCTGGTTATCACGACAAACATTAGGACAGTGTTGAAAACTTATCAAAATGAGGATAAAATAACGTTATTAGTGTTATGGTATTAATAGTGAAAAAAAAGTAACGACTGATCATTAATTTAGTAATAGGACCCTTAGCTCAGAGATAAACATCAACCTTGTGCCTTGGAAATCTATAGGATTTTTTTTTTTTTGCCTTTGGATTCAAAACCCATGCTGTGATTGCCGTATGTTTCAGTGTCCAAACAATTCAGCGCTGCTTCACTTGGAGTGTAATTGGTTTCATAAATGTCGAGTACAAATCTGAACCGCACTTGAAGAATGATTAAATCAAACCATCGATCATCCAATCAATGTGGTGCCAGATAGCTCAGTAGGTAAGGCGCTGGGCTAACTGTACGGAGCTCCGAATCTCATCGAACCAACCTTATCTCAAGGCTTGACGGGAGCCTTACAGTTTCTATGTTTGTAGCAGTTGTTTAGTTGTTGACTCTGGGGCTGAAGCTAAGCATTTAAATCCCCTTACAACTCGGCCTAGTAGATAAGCTATAGATAAGGTAAGATTCAAAATTGACATGCCCGTTAACATAAAGAGAAATCAATACATATGAATAATGAAGGTGTATATGAAAAAAAATAATATGAACTAAATGCATTCATGCTTCTATAAAGAGCTAGAAGAGGTATAGCATATTGAAGTATACAAGCATGACTGCCCGTTCAAATGAAAAGATGGGGAAGACAACTACATTGGAGAATCGCAAACTTCACAGAAATAACAGACTATTATCCTCCAGAGCCATACAGCTGCACTGAAGGAAAGCAAACTTTACAATAATATACAGGTGGGGAAGACTACTACGATAAAGGGAAGCAAATTTTATAATAATAATAACAGATATAACTATCTCCTCCAGAGCCACACAATTGCATAAAAGAAAAGCAAAATTTACAACAATAACATATATATATATATATATATATATATATATATATATATATATATATATATATATATATATTTTCCAGAGCCATTCATCGCACAGTTTTAAAATATATACAAAACCTTGAGACATTAAAATTCTTCTCACGTTATCATGAAGACATTCTTTAAATGAAGGGGAGATCTCAAGCAAAAAAGTAAACTAAATTTAAGTGCAATCTTTTAATCAGTCTTCTTTTCAGTTTATCTCTCCACCGAGACCACAGTGTGGTGCTGATGACACTTTACAGATAAATGTAGTGCTCGACTTGATGTGGTGAAGAAAAATGCACTCGAAAACAAAATAAAATCGTGCAACTGCTCTGACAATATTACAGAGGAAAAAAATAAGGCCCTGATCTTTTGAAAATCATGGCGTTACCCTGGATTGTTAAAGCTTTTAATTGTTCTAGATCTAGACACAATCTGTAAAACTCATGCAAGAGTGGCAAGTTAATAAAACGGCTTAACATGAATGTTTCTAACAGTATAGAAGTACGAAACGGATGCAAAAGAAGAAGTTTTTACAATCGCAACAGCCGCTCTGGGAAAAAGGCGACGATGTTTCCATGACGGTTTTGTCTTTGTGCTGGAGGAGGTCAAATTTTATTTAAATTTTTAATTTTTCCAGTTTGTCCACACCGTTTAAGTAAAATTTTTTTTTTTTTATACATTTGCATTTCAAAAATAACAATTTTTTTTTTCTATAAAGGCCATCCGCTTTGAAAATTGTGAACCGCTCAGAACAGTCTTTTAAATGTTATTTAGTTCAACAATAACAAACTTTGCAAAAAAATTTGAAAGATTAAAGACAATAAAAATATATAATGAACTTTCAAGAACATTAACTTTGTTACCTAAATCCATTACTTTTCTTTTTTTCTTTTTTTTTCTTTCTTTTCTTTTTTTTTTTTTTTTTTTTTTTTTTTTTTTTGTACCGCGTTGATCACTGATCTCGACAGATTAAAATTTAGTAAACTCCATCACTGTACATTGAGTGATTTTGGAGGAGATAGGGGAGAAAGAAATCGAAGTTGTGGGTTATAATATAGATTGTATCGTTCCTGAAAGGCCGATCTCCTGAAGAGGACTCAATATGAAAAACAACAACATGAATAATCGATGTATTTATCCAGCTTTACGTGTTGATATAACTAACTCAAACTTCTCACCGATTGTCCTGTAGATCGAATGCTCGTCATGGCCGCCGCAATACAGCGCGTTGTTGGGACACGTCACATCGCACCTCTCTCGTACGACCTTAGTCGACTCGAATTGGGAGTAAGCCACACAGCGGCAGATAACACCCTGGTGGAGAAGAAGGGGGGGAGGGCAACTAGCGGAATGAGCTTACTTGGTGTATTGCTAAATAAAAAAAAAAATAAAAACATGGACACAAATTAGAATTAGAAAAACATTTTTTTTTTCCTATACAGTTGTGCGGGTAGCTTAGCATACAGCTGCGAGTATCATTCGACTGTTTTTGAAACAAAAAATTAAGACGATAATAAAAAGAAGAGGAAGAAGAACAGCAAAAACAATAATTACAACAACAACAAAAATATTAAGAAAAAGAAGAAGAAGAAGAAGAAGAAGAAGAAGAAGAAGAAGAAGAAGAAGAACAACAACAACAACAACAACAACAACAACAACAACAACAACAACAACAATAACAATAATAATAATAATAATAATAATAATAATAATAATAATAATAATAATAATAATAATAATAATAATAATAATAATAATAATAATAATAATAATAATAATAATAATAATAATAATAATAATAATAATAATAATAATAATAATAATAATAATAATAATAATAATAATAATAATAATAATAATAATAATAATAATAATAATAATAATAATAATAATAATAATAATAATAATAATAATAATAATAATAATAATAATCATAATAATAATAATAATAATAATAATAATAATAATAATAATAATAATAACACTAATAATAATAATAATAATAATAATAATAATAATAATAATAATAATAATCATAATAATAATCATAATAATAATAATAATAATAATAATAATAATAATAATAATAATAATAATAATAATAATAATAATAATAATAATAATAATAATAATAATAATAATAATAATAATAATAATAATAATAATAATAATAATAATAATAATAATAATAATAATAATAATAATAATAATAATAATAATACTAGCGACGCTGCATTGAGGAAGACCAAATCGTAATTTTGATGCGCCTATTCTGCACATAATAATGATGTATATTATAACTATCAGAAACAACAGAGACAAGTCTACTTAAGACTTAGGGGGCGTTCGTCAATTTAAAGAAAACAGAAAGAGTATAACCAAAATGAAATTAAAAAAAGAATATCTCACACCAGGATAGGACATGCCTCGAAAAAAAAAAAAGTGGTGTCCACATTAGAATAGAAAAAATAGCCCAACACGCTTAACTCGCCCCACCACCACCCAGGAGAAAAGAAACCTTATCCTTAATCACCTTAATGTAAAATTCTCTCAAAGTCCCTTCCAGCTCCGCCATCTGATATGTCTATTTTCTTAGGAGCAAGTTCATCTTTTGTCTTCACTTCTCTGTCATCCTTACTTTACCTTTCCTACACTTCCAAGGGCACCTACTCCTGTGTGTGCTCTCCACGCTTCAGTAAATAACCTTGCCCCTCCCAAAATTCTTTCCCCCATCTTTCAAGCTATAGCGCACAAAGTAGTAACCTAGCCCTTGCCCCCAACCCACGTCTATGTACCCTCGTATTAGACTTTCACCACTATTGCCTGTTACATCTCTCTCTATAACCTCCTACATTGTCTAAATCCTGCATGACTCCCCTCTCCTTTGTCGCAGTTAGTTTATTAATCAACTGTCTTAGGCGCTCATTCCTTGAGCTTCCTGATAAAGAAAGTTGCACCGCCGTGATATATTAGAGGCTTACCCTCTTGCCGATCAGAATCACGTTTTGAAAGGTTTAGGTCGGAGACAAACTCTCTCATTTCTTGCCTTTTCCTAATTTTGTCACTTCTGTCAACACACCTTTTCCTCTATGTAAGACTAGTCGGTAAACTTAGTTGGAGCATAATCTAACTACATTAATGACCCGCTTGGAACTGGTTCTGTCAAGAAGAGAGTTTTATCCCTGGCCCAGCCCACCGACTTCCAACTCGGTAAAAACGCTCGATGTGACTGTGCAAAAGACATACATCGAGGACTCAACACCAGGCCATATCATATACGGATGCGAATCGGGGATTCTCTATCCCGAAGTCGGTTGTCTACCGTTTGGCAAAAAGAGATCCACTGCAAAGATTCAGAATGAAGCAGAAGACCCAAGGGTCATGACAAATTCGAGAAATGTGACTCACCTGTAGGGCAGCGTACACGTAGAGGCTATCTCTGCATAGTTTTCTGCATGAGCGAATGTTGGTCTCGTCTCTTCCTGAGCTAGTGACTGTAGAGCCAGGTGAGCTGGTCAGGTCTGCGCTGTAACACCCCATGTACTCACTGGTACCTGGTACAGCAGAGAGGACCAGGACAAAAGCACGGTGGGACCGTTTACTTATTTCTCTCTTAATTTTGTGACGTGTTTTTTTTTCCTTGCAAAATAGTTTTAAAAACTAGAAATATGCATTTCGCTCTAATCGTAAAAAGTTGGAAATGGAGATACACAATATTATCGACCTCTCTCTCTCTCTCTCTCTCTCTCTCTCTCTCTCTCTCTCTCTCTCTCTCTCTCTCTCTCTCTCTCTGTCTCTGTCTCTCTGTCTCTCTGTCTCTGTCTCTCTGTCTCTCTCTCTCTGTCTCTCTGTCTCTCTCTCTGTCTCTGTCTCTCTCTCTCTTTTATTTATTTTTTTTTTCTATTGCCATTTTAGAAAACCCATTGCTTTAGTAAATATGGTTATCCTTTTCATCTACCGCAAACTTGTTTCTTTCTTCTAAGGACCATTATTTTTTGAAGAGGTTCCACACGATACTAGGGGTTAACTTGAATATTCTTTACGTAATCGTATCACCGTTTCAGCTCCTTTCCCACCACTCACATACTCCCTAGACAAGAAAGCTTAATAACTATGTTCCCACAGTTCTGTTTACCAAGGTACACCAAAAACTTCTTCCGATAAATTTGACTGTGCGTTGAGAGTCCTCTTCTTTCTTTACATAATAGAAATGAGTAGCAGAAATGTTCCTTTTTCATTTTCTTGTTTCAATTTTTCTTCAGCGTTGTGTCTGTTTTTCTCTTGAAAGGACTTCATCTGACTTTAGATTTTGAATGCACTTAAATATGAACAGAGTCGATGCGGAGCCTAAAGCTTTGCGTTTCTAGTTGACTCTGTATCTTAACAAGATTTAGAGTTGTATCTATATCTAGTCAGGCGCTGTATCTTAACAAGATTTAGAGTTGTATCAATATCTAGTCAGACGCTGTATCTTAACAAGATTTGGAGTTGTATCAATATCTAGTCAGACGCTGTATCTTAACAAGATTTGGAGTTGTATCTATATCTAGTCAGACGCTGTATCTTAACAAGATTTGGAGTTGTATCAATATCTAGTCAGACGCTGTATCTTAACAAGATTTGGAGTTGTATCTATATCTAGTCAGGCGCTGTATCTTAACAAGATTTAGAGTTGTATCTATATCTAGTCAGGCGCTGTATCTTAACAAGATTTGGAGTTGTATCAATATCTAGTCAGACGCTGTATCTTAACAAGATTTGGAGTTGTATCAATATCTAGTCAGACGCTGTATCTTAACAAGATTTGGAGTTGTATCAATATCTAGTCAGACATCCGTTGAGAGCATCGCCTAAGCTAAAACAAGTCTTTCTTTTGTCCAATAGAACTGACCTTTGCAGTCGAACTGTAATGTGCTGTTAGCCTCTAGGACAGCTCCCTGTACAACTACCCACTGTCCGTTCGAGTCGCACTGAGTGATGACCGTCTCTGATTGGTCAGACCTGATACTGGTGTCAAACATCAGGCCGGACAGACACCTGTACTCTGATAATGTGCGAGCCCACAATTTAAAAAAAAAATCAATCTATAGATCAATTTGATTACTACAGCAAGAGCGTGTTTACGCAATTCCTCTTTTGTTTGGTATTCTTTGGTATTCTAATCACTATTTTTGTTCAATTGCTATTTTTTTCAATGCAATCTACCTGCAATAGTAGTAAGTTTCGTGGATAATTTCTTTTTTTTTATTACTTTTATTTCATACTCAACAAATCTTTTTAAACTCACCAAATTATAACAGCACACCATGTCATTTTTTTCCAATTTATAAAACATTCTTTATATATTAATAATATCAAGGAGCCATATATCATTTTGTTTCTTGATCGCATTGAGTCGCATTGTGTTTCAAAGAGTCCTCATTTTTCAAATGTCTCATTCGATAACTGCGGGTATCAAACAAAACACCTTACGTGTTTGCCCCATTTTGGAGCTCCTAGGGAAAATGTTTACATATGGGCGCACCGCAGCAGGCGCCTTCTAATACAAACAAAGCCTACATGTGGGCGCACCGCAGTAGGCGCCTTCTAATACAAACAAAGCCTACATGTGGGCGCACCGCAGTAGGCGCCTTCTAATACAAACAAAGCCTACATGTGGGCGCACCGCAGTAGGCGCCTTCTAATACAAACAAAGCCTACATGTGGGCGCACCGCAGTAGGCGCCTTCTAATACAAACAAAGCCTACATGTGGGTGCACCGCAGTAGGCGCCTTCTAATACAAACAAAGCCTACATGTGGGCGCACCGCAGTAGGCGCCTTCTAATACAAACAAAGCCTACATGTGGGCACACCGCAGTAGGCGCCTTCTAATACAAACAAAGCCTACATGTGGGCACACCACAGTAGGCGCCTTCTAATACAAACAAAGCCTACATGTGGGCACACCGCAGTAGGCGCCTTCTAATACAAACAAAGCCTACATGTGGGCACACCACAGTAGGCGCCTTCTAATACAAACAAAGCCTACATGTGGGCACACCGCAGTAGGCGGGTTGTAATATAAGCCAAGGCTATATATGGGCCGTCCGCAGTAGGCGTTTTTTATTTAATACAAGCCAAGCCTATATATGGGCTCACCGAGTAGGCGGGTATAAATACAAGCGAAGCCTACATATGGGCCCTCCGCAGTAGGCGTTTTTTATTTAATACAAACAAAGCCTACATATGGGCCCACCGATGAGGCGGGTATAAATACAAGCCAAGCCTATATATGGGCCCTCCGCAGCTGGCGGGTTCTAATACAAGTAAAGCTTACATATTACCGCACCGCGCGCATTGGGCGGGTTCTTATGCAAACAAAGCCTGCA
>JAWDGP010000796.1:167500-192500 GCA_033675545.1 Elysia crispata | reverse complement strand
TGTTGTTGTTGTTGTTGTTGTTGTTGTTGTTGTTGTTGTTGTTAAGTTGATGTCGTTGTGGTTTTAATGCCTTGCCAGTTCCGTTTGATTGAGTCTTTACTTAGGGTCCCTTACATCACAATGAAATGCATTCATCCGATAGCGCCCGATAACCAACATGGAAGCACAAATCAATATGATACCATACCAATTATGATAATTCTATTGGTAGCAGTATTATGTTTCTGGAAATACTTATGATAGTCAGATTTTTTTAACCTCAAAACTTTTATCATTTCCATTTGGCATGATGTATAATATTATTTAATTATGAATGGCTATAATTATATGGTTATTTTAAATGAAATTATGTTTTCCGATGTCCTTCTTAAATCATGCATTATATATGAGATAAAAAAAAAAACAAGCAGAAAGAACAAGGCTAGATTCGAACGTGAAACGTTTAGATCATTGGTTTGCCATGAAACTAGATTGAAAAGGAATCATCGTTTGTTTTCAGATGAGAGGTGTGGGAAAATAATGTAATGTTGTAGGTGGAAGTAAAAGATATTATGTCGGTCAATTTAATTCTCTGCACACGCCATAGACATAAAACCTAAGATTATCTAGAAGTCTATAAGATCTGATCTTTTTTTACTTTACAATTAAAGTGTGCATCGAAATATGCACATGTTTGTTTGTTTTTTTTTTTTTGTTTTTGTTTTTTTTTTGTTTTTTTTTTAAATAATCTTATTATCATATGCGTTGAAGATTCCAATTATCATGGTTTTTTAAATCTTTTTTTGTTTTGTTTTTCTGGGTGTTTTTTTGTTTTTGTTTTTTGTTGTTTTATTTTCTTTTTGTCTGGGGTTTTTTTTTGTTTGTTTTGTTTGTTGTTGTTTTTTTGTCAACTATTTTGTTTACTACTTCTTCAGGATTTAAAGCAGACATTTACTTTTTATAATTCCTGATATTACGTCAGGCTGTAAACTTAAAACGAAAAGTGTATTTCAGAAACAAACTTTATAGATTTACATGTACACTGGGATTAAGCTCGAATTATTGCTTTTAAATACTTTTTGGTCTCTTGTGCCACGAAAGAATTGAGAAATGAATTGTAGATTACAGTGTCTTACCTGCCTGGGCTGGCCGCACCACAGACTGTTATGGGGCAAGTTTGACAGCCACTCACTTTATCAACTAAAAGTCGCCGTTTTTTTCAAAGTAAAATGAAACAAAACAAACTACGTTTAGTCGGCTTGTCCTGGCCTAAAGGGGCTACATCCTGGATAATATAGCATTTCTGATTTTAGAAAAAGCACCATGAAATTTGCAAGCAGAAAAGAGGCATAAATATGCTGAGCTTACGTCAAAAAGTAATATTTAACCGAAGGCCTTATTATGGGAAAACCGTTTTCGCTCGGTTTACATTGTAAAGCAGGAGAAAAATCTGGCAATAAAGTTTGCTGTCGTGTTATCAAACAAAATGGGTTCGGAGTTATATTGCTTCGCAGATCAGTCGACGCCGTGATTTGCTGCTATTTGTATTTCCATCGCGACTGAGTAAAGGCAAATAATCGTTTCCGCAATGCCAAATAAACTACTCAGTGCGTTTTGGCTAAAAGTTAGGATATTAAGTAACCACCGTTGCGCGGTTTTTTCTCCTCAACTGGTGTTTCTGTCGTCCTGCTTCGGTTAAAGCTTTTAACTGATTGTATCTTTACCGTTCCAGGTAGAATGGTTTCTATAAATATCACTTGTCTCAATCAGTCGATCAGCCAATAATTTTGCTTTGTCACTTGGCCGAAAGTCTGTTTCATGATCAACGTATACATATATTCACCATTACAATATGAAACCAAACTTATTTGCTGTTATTAGTTATTTTTTACATCGGAAATGTAATATAGAGACGTTGTATTGAGTCGGAAAAGAAAGAGGGAAATAATTTATGCAGCATTCTCAAATTAATTTTAACTTTTAACACAAATAAGAATTTTTAAGATCAATGTAATCTCTAGCTATAGTTATCTTATAGTTAAATTATTATGTTGAATATTTACCCTCTAAAGTTTATCTTGGCCAAATAGAAAGATCAGGCTTTGTTAGAGTTCTTGAGATCATGCATTGATTACTTGTAAAAAAAAAATCCTTTTTTTTTTATTTTCGATATAGAGGGCACGGTACCAAGGCAAAATAATAGGAAGGAAGGACTTGGAGTATTTCCTGTTAAAGGCTTGGAAACATACCCAAACTTTTGCCACAGCTAGTTTATCAATAACTTAAGACCTAATCGATCCCAATAACTGTTCAAGCTTATCAGTTGCAACAGATTAATAACGAGGTCTACGCAGATATTTATTTTATACTTCAAAATTCGAAGAATTTCCACCTATTTCGTTATACCTACGGTTTGTAAAAGCATCCTGAATTTTTTTTTTTTTTTCAATTTTTACTGTCGCATATTCTATTTTGATTTTTACTTTGGAGTTACTAGATACGGTAGCTCTGACAAATAAAAAGAAAGAGTCGCAATTCAGTTACCTCCCATTTGGCATGTTTAGCATATTTGAGGGATGAGTAATATTTTGCTCTGGACAGTGGGTAAGAAAATGACGTTGGGGAAATGATATAGGTCTATTGGCTGATCTTGTAAGTGCCGATTGCAATGTTTTGTCAACCATGTATAAGAATAGCCAGCTAATTTTGTAAAATTCTAATCTATATATCGATGCGTATAAAAAAGAAATCTCTCAGCGCTACGGCTAAAAAGCTGGGGGATTTTTTAATGATTAGATTTGTTCACTCATTCGTCAAGGACATTAAATTTGTGTGTGTGTGTGTGTGTGAAGGGGGGAATGAAAGACTAAATAATAGGAGCATTCAGGATAATGCCTGTACACTACGATTTCTGATTGGGGAGTGTTTCTAGATCTTAGAAAGCCTATATGGAGAAATTTCTGTAAAATTGCTTGAAATGTTCTTGTAACGCGTTTGTGGTCTCCTAAGTTTCGCAGAGAGGTATTACTTGAGGATATTTGCTTGGAGGTTTCGATCGTTGGTAAGTTTGCGTCCTTGAAGTGATTGATTGATTGACTGATTGGTTGGATAAAGAAGTTTACAGTAACGGTGATCTCAGGATTTCCGCCTGTGTGTTAATTGTTCTATCTATGAACGTACATGAATATTATTCTAAAAACTTATCTCACAAAGATTAATAGAATGATACCGCAACATCGAAAAGTAAAATCATTGTATTGTGGTATCATTTTCTTTTTTAATTGGGATGTGTTAACTAACTGATTGTCTTAAGTTGTCGCGATAACATTAAGCTCAGGAAAATACACACATTGTTGTATTTGGCCCTCATCAGGTATTTTGGTCTCCGTCACACTCAATGTAAATTGATATATAAAGTGTATTTCTAATTATATAAGAGTCTAACATATATCTAACCAAGCCACGAAGTTTCGAGGCTGTTAGCTTGTGAAACAAGTCGAGCACGCTCCCCGAGCTAAGAGAATAGCAATTGACTCCCTCAGCAGTGGATAGAACCCCGCACCTTTTAGTTGTCTACCCAATGTCCTAATGACGCTAATTCCTTGAACACACTTTCCATGGCTGGCCTTCACCTCCCGTAATTTTCAGGGAATTTAGTGAGAAGAATCAACGGTTCTCATAATTAAAAAAACTGCCGACCCCAGAATCAGAGGGCCCATCTGGGGGTCGAATAAACCGGACTTTTTAAAACCCTCCATGATCCAACGCTCCACTGATTTAACTATCAGCTGTCTCTATTTATTTTTATTCCAGTGATCAAATGATGTGGCATCTTCAACGAGGCTTTAAACCATATTTATTACTTACCATTTGTTTTTAAGAGAAAGATCTTTTGAAAATATGATTAAGCTTATGTTTACAGGGTACCAATCGTGCTATTCAAGCATTAGGTGTGGAAGAAATTTACCAGTATTTTCTAATCATCAATAATTTTGTTCCTCATTTCCAGACTTAGCAGCCAGTCAATTTCCAGAAATAGTATCCTACATGATTCGTTCATGATTTTTGTTTGGTTTTGTTTGTTTGTTTTTTTTTAATCGTGTAAGACATGCTCTTGAAACTGTATGTGTGTTTAAATTGCAATTGCTCTTTAAGGGCTACGAGATTCTTTTTATCGGTTAGAGAACGAAAAGAAAACCTGCAGACTCCGTAACTTAGCTACCAAATTTTTTTAAAAAATCCAGTACCGAGACGTTCCTCTTAGTTTCGGGCGTTTCTTCTTTTCTCAAGTTTCTGGGATTATGTAGACCTAATTTTTTATTTCCGAAGTGTTGTCTTCTGTTCAGATGGGTCTAACCTTTTAGGCGTGGTAAACCGGTACATGTATACAGTTAGGCCGACAGGAGATATCGAGAATGAGAGAGAGAGAGAGAGAGAGAGAGAGAGAGAGAGAGAGAGAGAGGGGAGAGACAGAGCAGAGAGAGAGACAAAAAGACAGACAGAGAAAGAGATAGAGAGGAGGGGGGAGAACAGACAGGGAGATAGATAGATAGAGAGAGAGAGAGAGGGAGAGAGAGAGAGAGAGAGAGGGAGAGGGAGAGAGAGAGAGAGAGAGAGGGGAGAGACAGAGCAGAGAGAGAGACAAAAAGACAGACAGAGAAAGAGATAGAGAGGAGGGGGGAGAACAGACAGGGAGATAGAGAGAGAGAGAGAGGGAGAGAGAGGGGAGAGACAGAGCAGAGAGAGAGAGAGAGGGGAGAGACAGAGCAGAGAGAGAGACAAAAAGACAGACAGAGAAAGAGATAGAGAGGAGGGGGGAGAACAGACAGGGAGATAGAGAGAGAGAGAGAGAGAGAGAGAGAGAGAGAGAGAGAGAGAGAGGGGAGAGAGAGAGAGAGAGAGAGAGAGAGAGAGAGAGAGAGGGGAGAGACAGAGCAGAGAGAGAGACAAAAAGACAGACAGAGAAAGAGATAGAGAGGAGGGGGGAGAACAGACAGGGAGATAGAGAGAGAGAGAGAGAGGGAGAGAGAGGGGAGAGACAGAGCAGAGAGAGAGAGAGGGGAGAGACAGAGCAGAGAGAGAGAGAGAGAGGGGAGAGACAGAGCAGAGAGAGAGAGAGAGAGGGAGAGAGAGAGAGAGGGAGAGAGAGAGAGAGAGAGAGAGAGAGAGAGAGAGAGAGAGAGAGAGAGAGAGAGAGAGAGAGAGAGAGAGAGAGAGAGAGAGAGAGAGAGAGAGAGAGAGAGAGAGAGAGAGAGAGAGAGAGAGAGAGAGAGAGAGAGAGAGAGAGAGAGAGAACATTGAGTATCTCAAAGCCATTTGGCGACCGATGTAAAGTGCACCAACTCGCCAACGACATTTTACTATCTACTGCTAGCTACTGTATTCAAACCAGAGGAAGCCCTTTGACTTATCTACTTTCGTTATTGCATATCGTCAACAAACCTTTCCCATTGTTCCTATTGTGTCCCGTGTGGATGTTGCATCAGACGTAAAATATTCGACGTTGCAAACTTGCAATCTAAATAGATTTATATATTTTAACACCTGTAATACAATCCTATCAGTCATGAGTTTTATGTGTCAGAAGGACAGTTACTTAAGAGAGGTATTACCTACATGTTACTGTTGCTCTCTGCTTTAGACTCAGACGATTTATAGGTAATACCGCAGTGTTGCTGTCACGGTTGGGTGTAAACAAATCGCGCCACAAATGGCAGATTGTAACTGCTTATTAAGAATAGCCAAAACAAGTCAAATATTTTGTACGGAAATGCCTCTACTGAAGCGGTTGCCTTTTGATTTTGGCAAGATAATAATTTGATTAGATCAGACTGAGTGTCTCCATTTTAATTTGCAATGAAAATCTGGCTAGTTTATATCGTATCCACCATGGCTGCACTGTCAACATAGGACCGGGAGGGCAACACTTCGGTATTACTTGATTTCTAATTTTTGGACCTATTAGATGGTCCGATTTTCTCAGAATTTATTATTTTTACCTTGGTGCCGTACTGGTAGGAAGTTAAAGCATCATTTGTTGAACAATTTATTCTTAATAGGACAAAGAAAATTAGATTCATAAGATAAAGAAACACTAGATTTATTTCTAATTACACAGACCGCATCTTTAAAAATTGTTAAAGTTCCTCAAACTAATCACATCGGTAGATTCTAGATCTAGATCTGTTTGAACTTCAAATTTTTTTTACATTCCGAACAGATCTTAGCCTAACTGATAATAAATTATTCTTTACACCATCAAGCTCTGCCCATTACTTTCTGAGAAAACAAAATTAATAACTTACTATCGATCCTTGACCGCCACCTAGGTCTAGAGTGACACTCATTGCCCTTTCCACCCTGGTAGTTGCATGATTCATCAGTTGTGGGTCATTAGTGTCAATGCCTGCTAAGTCCACCAGTCACTTAGACTTCAATTTTAGTAATTGTAGTAATTCAAACAAATTCCTCTGCTCCCTAGCTAGTCATGGATGCAAAAAAAGTTGGCGAGTAATATGGGAATAACTCCACCATTTAATGGTTTCGATATCTCAATAGGTAAAGCATTTGAATGGCAATAAGGAGATTTGGGTTCGGTCCCATACTAGGTGATCTGGTGGTAGGCCTATAGGATCTGATGTCATCTAACCATGTCCATTCTAAGGTTTTGACTGAAAGTATTTGTCTTGGGAAAAGGGAACTAAAGTGATGGTTTATGCTCTTCAAACTTTGGCCATAGACTGAACTTTTACATCAATTTTACCCAAAAAACAGATTATAAGGGGAATGGGGAGGGAAGTGGGAGATAAGGGCATGGAAAAGAAAGAGTATGGAAATCTGAGGAAGGAAAAAGGGAGTAGTGGAATGGCAATCTGCAATGGCAGAAGCTTGTGCTGAGATGAAGAGGGAGTAAGTAGTGAGGAAGGTGGAAATTGGACAAGAACACGAATAGAAATGAAGTTTAAGGTTAACTCACTCAACCCCGAGCCATTTGTAGGTTTACAAGCATTAAAGGTCAGCGTTTCAGGGCAGTTTTAAAAAAATACCATGACACTCCCAAATAATAAATTTACAAGAAATTTGGCCTAGCAAATTTAAAAAATAAGTTTTTAAAATAAAACAAATTTGAATACTAGGCCTATATACTAAACGATTTTTTAATGTAAACAATTTTTATATAACTGACCAAAAAATTTAATCTATTGCGAAATTTGCCTGCATGTGAAAGTTTACTAGATCTAGATCTAGTGTGGCTGTGCCTCGCAGAAGTGACCCCAGGAAAAAAAATTGTAAAAAAAGGTATGGGCTCTTCCCACTCTCGTCTATACAATTTCGAAACTTATATGTTGTGCTTTCTTAGAGGGTATTCACTTAAGCGGTAGACACAATAACAGGCGAGGAAAAAAATTATTAAAGGCCATCCCGTGTGTTGCATGAGATCGGCTCCTTGAGAAAATCACTGATCCCGTGTAACGCACGAGAAAATCTTTCAGTGACTTAAGGAGAATTATTTTATAAATAGGGTATAGAGGAGGGAGAGTAACAGGGTTTCTACATGGGGAGTTACTCGTTGAATGGCACACATCAGTAATTTGCTCATGGAACACAGAGAGGAAAGATGAACATGGAAAAGAAAACAAAAGACCAAGTTTAAATTTCTTTTCTGTCTTCCCCCTCCCCCACCCCTCCAAAACACACACACACACACACACTTTTTTCTTCTTTATTTTCGAGTAAATCTGATTTCTGTGATGACTGCAACAAATAAGAGATCTATTATAGCATTTGTTAAATAATTTTATTGCCCTTGATTGTGTGAAGACCACTTTTTCAAAAATATCAAAATGCCCCAAAGCATTTGAGAAACCCATGCCTGACTCTATACAACTTCAATTACCAAAGTATCATGAGTTGCTGGTTAATTTGATCTCTGTTTCATGTTCCTAAGTGGCAAGAGTTCGATAATGAAATCAGTTAGATATCAAAAGTGCTCCTTTTTCCTTTCATTTTTTTTTCATAATATCATAGAATGCTGATCATTGGGTCCTTTTTTGATTTGAAGGCTTTTCACAATTATATTCCTTTCAAATTTTGTTTTTAATTTCTGATTTATTTCAAGTAGCTTCAAAGATTTAATAATTTTCCATCCAGTTCAGCACAAAAGTGAAGAGCTGCAAGCCAGCAACTACTACTATTCTTGAGGATGGAAAGAAAACTAAGGTCAAAGGTTACGAGGTCATCCTTGAGGACACAATTTTGTTTCCTGAGGGTGGAGGGCAGGTAATTTAATTGTTTTTATTTCCTTTTTGTAAACCGTTTGTTTCAATGAGAGAGTTCAGTCTTTGCAATGAATTAAATCAGGTACAATTATGATACATCTTAAAGGCTGTAGAATAAAACCTGAAAAGAACATGTAGGTGCATCTATGAGTGAACAAAAAGTCCTTGAAAATTTATTTTTAAAATTTATCTCTTTTTAATGGCATAGACAATTGTGTGAAACCGATGAACGTGTGGCTTTGTTTATTAATCGGTAAATTGCTTTGCACCTTTTATGGAAACCAACATTAGATTCAAAGGAGATTTTTTTTAGTTGTTTTTATGTAGCTCTACTTAACATGGGCATTATTTCTCTGAATCGTATATTACAAACTGCTGTAAAATCTCTTCATCTCTGTTTCAGTTCTTGATTTTCTTATCTTTTTTACAACTTCTCATTTTCTACCTCTTTCATGGCCAGTTACCTCTGTATGACAGATTTTTTTAAAGATTTCTGTCTTAAGTAAAACAAAAAGAAGTCTTGTCATAATTAGCAGATTTACACTACAGTTTTTTAGTTTGAAGCAATTTTGCTGAATAAAGGTGATCATTTATCTCATTGATATTTTATGATTTCTTAGAAGTAAAATTTAATAGATGCGATGATTTGATTAGTATGGCTGAAAAGATTTTATTTGAGGCAAATAACTAAATCTAATAGGATCATCAAAGCATTTTAAATTAGTCATAAAATTCATGTATATATTGTTTCAATGCATTATGATAATTATTACATAATATGCCTTACCCTTCATTGCAATACTACAAATAAAAATAATTCTTTGCGATATTTTCTTTTCAAATTTCAGCCAGATGATCGAGGCACAGTGAGTAGACAAAGGCATACATTTGGATTCTTAGAAACATAATGGTTTTATGTGTAAATGCTTTCAGCCTTGTCAGTTTTATCATGAATAAAGACTCAAGCTTTTTCAAACTTATTTTGATTTATTAGTAAATCGAGTCTGTAATGGCAGTATCAAAGCAGGGGATAGATCTGAATGTTGCTGAGTATACTCAATGGACACTGTATACATTTGAAAGCTTTTATGATTAAACATGCTAAGCAAAATTGAGTATAAAAAGGTGGAGAATTTTTTTCCCATATTTAAATAAATATACATATATGTATTTGTCCATGTGATATACTGAAGATGAATCATGTACAAGTCGAAATTTATGCTTTGATCCATGTAAAGTTTTCTTTATCCTTAAGGGGTTCATAAAATTGTCACTTGAGCCTAATATGACCAGATTTGTTTTGTTTAGGGCTAAATAAAATTTATATCTTTAGAAAAGTCAAATCTATAAAATAAAAAAAAAGTTCAAACAGTCAGTTTGTTATTTTTATTCCAATTTATCTTTTTCTTTCTATTTTTTTTACAGCTGCCTTTTTTTTTATAAGTTCTGTTTACTACAAATGATTTAAGTACTTATACATTTTTTGCTTTACCAGGTGAATGACATTCCCGTCCTGAAGATCACCAGGTCATGGGAAGATGCTGTCCACTTTCTGCCCTCGGAAATTCCAGAAGGGACAGATGTCTCGCTCAAAGTAGACTGGCAGCGTCGATTTGATCACATGCAGCAGCACACAGGTAAATCATTGAAACCCTATTTTGTTTTGTTGCTTAACTGGTGCAGTGATAGCAGGGAAAATATAAAAAAAAGAAGGAAGAATGGAAGTCAATCTGTTCCCGTTTTTTTTTCCAAGGGTTACATATTCTTAAAATTTTTAAGGAAAGCATACTTTGAATTTTCTGCGAATACATATTTTGTTTGGCAACATTTTATAGAAATATTGTGGTGTTCTAATAGTAAAAAATTCTTATTTCAATTTTGCCATTTCATGTAATTGTTTTTTTTTATACCTACTTAAAAATGGTATCTTGAGAAGAAATATCTCAGCACAAAGCAGAAAAAAAATTGTGCAAAACTTATATTGAGTCTCTGGTATTGATATATTGGAGTGAATGTCAAATGTGATTACTACTCTTTCAAACAAAACAAAAAAGCAGTTCCAATAACTGGAGAGGAGGATCTGCATTTAATTTTAGCTAACAGCTTGCACAATGCACATAGAGATTTATCTTATCATTACTACTCTGTCCTGTATGATCTTTAAATGAAAATGAAAGTCTTGGATTGTATTTACGTGGACTCATGATATTAAACAAGTTATACAAAAAAAGCTATACAATGGTGTAAACAAAAATCTGTTTCTTTTTTTTATTCCAATTCTCATTTATAGCTCTTAAAGTCATGCGTCAATTTGCTAAAGAGAATTTTCTTTACATCTTGTTTTTCAGCCCAACATTTAATCACAGCCATCGTGGATTACAAGTTTGGGTATGAGACAACTTCCTGGTAGGTTGAATTCTTTCATTCCAATTTTTTGTATCCTTTAATGGCTTTTTACTTGCCATGGAACCTTCAAACATCTCATGTCAACGTTGCCATCTTTCTGAATTCTTGCTATGAGCATAAGCAGTATGCAGTACACCTCAGACTCAACGAACTGATTTGGTCATTTTTAAAAGTTAGTTGGAGCCTTGACATGAGGCACCGCAAGAGAAGTAACCAACTAAAGTGAAATTACCATATAATTATCTCCCTTGTTTTTATCAACCAACCACTGTTTATAAAGCCTTTCTTCACCCTTCCCACCATTGCCCAAATTACCACCGCATCCTGCATCATAATCTTTCCGTGCCCTGCTGCCGCTCCCTGTCCCCTTCCCCCTCTCTCTTTATTATCTTCTCCCTGCATGTCAATATTTTGCTAGCCACTACTCCTACTATCACTATGGCATAATGTAGCCTATACCCTGGGTGCCCAACACCCATACACGTCAAGCATTTATTTGAAGAGAGTCAAAGAAGGAAAAAGAAAAACAGGGATTTTTCTTTTTGTTGAATGCACAGTGTTCTTTGAATCCAAATACGGTATTGGGATTTTGGCGTCAAACATGTGGATGAAGCTAGGCACAACTTTAATCTTGTACAAAAAAATTAAAGAAAAGTTTTGTATTTAGGCTAAAATGCATTTGAAAATTAATTATATATTTACTGTAATTAATTTCATCAATTTTTATTGCCCAATTTGAAATGATGGATCAAATAATGTTTAAAAGATTGTTCTCAGTGTTTTCTAATTTTCAAATCAAAAGACTATTTGAAAGCAAATTTCTTGAGGGGGGGGTAGGTATAAATATATAGAAAACGAATGTGATTTTACTTTGGAGTGAAAAACTTAAAAATTAAATGAAATTTGATCTTCAGGGTAAAGGAAAAAGGGTCATGGAAAACATGCTGTTCTGTGCCTGAAATTAGTAGTGATTTGATTGGTCAGTATTTTAAGAATAGCTGTCACTGTGGCCTTTTCTTTCAAGAAGGCATTTGCGAATGTAATAACACTTTTGCATATGTATCATACTTCTATTCTGTTTTATATCCAAGATATCAAACAGCTCCACTAAAAGAACCATAGAAACATTCAAGTTGAGCATTTTATAAAATTGCCACTCTTTATTCATTTTGCAAGATTTATGCAGTTTGTGACTAGATTTAGAATAATTATAAGTTTCGGCAATCCAGGGTAAGCCAAACCATTTTTAAAAATCTAGGGCCTTGATTTTTTTTTCTCTGTAATGTTGTCTTTTTTTTACCATATCAGGTGGAGCACTATCTGTAATGGGTTTCAGCCCCACATTATGGTCTCTGTGAGGGATAGACTGAAAAGAGGGCAGCTTAAAAGATTGCACCCAAATGTAGTTTACTTTTAATTGAGATCTCTCTTTGTTTAATATGTCTTTATGACAACATTAGAAGAATTCCAATGTCTGAAGGTTATATTTTAAAACTGTAGTATGATTGGCTCAGGATGAGATATATATCAATTATTATTGTAAAGTTTACTTTTTTTTATGGTGATAGTCTTCCCCTCCTGTTCATTGTGTAAAGTTTATTATTCTTCAGTGCAGTTTTATGGCTGTTGAGGATGTAAGTATTGTTGATGTGAAGTTAGCATTTTTTCAATGTAGTGGTCTTTCCAACCGTTCATTCGAATGGGCAATCATGCTTGTATATGATAATAATCAAATTAATGTTCATCTCGTCCTTTTTTGCTGTGTCTTGCCTTCCCAGGAATCTAGGTAGCGACATTGTAACCATAGAGCTGGGTACTCCAAGCTTCTCAGCCAGCAAGGTGGCTGAGGTTGAAGAGGCTGTCAATGAGTGCATCAGAAAACAGATCCCAGTAACTCCTACCCTTTATCCTGATAAGGATGACCCTGAACTTCAAAAGGTTGGCTCTATTTTTTTTGCATAGGTGATGTACAGTACCAGACAGAAATCTTTTTCAAAAAGTATTGCAACGTTTTTTTCTAAATGCCATTCAATGTAGTTACCGTATTCGCTCCAATAGTAGCGCCGGGCGCGTGAAAATGAAGAGGGGGGGGGGGTGCGTCTAATGGAACGTTTTGGATGACTTTCTTCAAAGACAAAGTGCCGCCGTTTCCGCCCCCCCCCCCCCTCCCCCTCAAGTTAGTTTTAGAGTGCCATGGTTGGGTTACATTGGAATTCGGCCTAGGCCACGTGGTCAGAGACCAAGCCTATTGTATAATTCTCTCATTTGCTCACCGCACGTTTCGTTCCATTCTTGTCATTTCCTCTTCAAATTGCTTTGCAATCAACATGTCAACAACAAAACGATCATTTGATACTGCTTTCAAATTGAAAGTGGTAAAAGCTGCAGAGGATCACAGCAAACACTATGCTGCCAAGCTTTTTAATGTGAACAGGAGGAGAGTACAGGAGTGGTGTGCGCAAAAGGAAAAGTTGCAGAGTCTAACACAAAGTGGTCGGCCAAGTAATGCAAAGCGTCGTAGACTGCAAGGTGGTGGCAGAAAGTGCATAAACGAGGACATAGACAATGCAGTATTACATTGGCTTCAAGAGCGACGTGAAGCTGGAGTGAGAGTGACTGGCAAAGCGCGAGATCGTGAGGAAGAGCTTCAAAAAGTGTGGCATCTCCTGCTCACTGGATGGGAGTGAGGACCACCTCTTCAACGAGGACGATGATGGCGATTTCGAGGGATTTACTCCCCTGGAGACCAGCTTGGCCGAGGACAACCTAGCCAACAGTACATCTGCTGTTGACACCCGCCAACTTGTCCTCAGTGAGGAAAGTGAAGAAAGCGACGCGTCATTCGAGTCCGATGACTACAGGACTGCAATAGTCCAGGACATTAACCTCAGACGCCTTAGTACTGACTTTGACATCCCCAATTTGAGATGACAATTGCAGTATCATAGTCATTCATTGTTTACATGTGTTGTCTGTTGTTATCATCAGATCTATCGCTTAATAAATGTTTTGAGTTTGAGTTTAATAAGAATCTTTTGTTCTCGAAAGTGGTGTTTTTTAAGTGTTGCTTGGATGGGAAAGGGGGGGGGGGGGGCGTTTATTAGAGATGGCGCTACTAATGGAGGGAATACGGTATGTATAATATCTCTATTCCAAATGGATGGCCTGATTAAAGTTTTAATTTTGAGAGATGGCTCTAAAAAATTTTTTTTTCATAATTTTCTTCAACATAAAATATATAGCTCTTCAAAGAATTCGCAAAGCTTCATCATATTTTCAATATTGTAGAACTCACAAATCTTTTTTTTTTCTGATATCAGCACCATAAAGAAAAATAAGAAATTCCAGCGTCTGGCACAATTTGCAGATTATCTATGACATACATACTTTCTTGCTTATTTGCATAATATTGATTGTTTCAAATCTAGTGATTCAAAGTAAATTTATATACAGTTATCTTTATAGCATCACAAAATAAACTCTTTTGCAGCCCAGGTAGATCTCTGAATGAAACTGCTTATTTGACAACAAATTTTGAAGCATGGCTCTTGAGTGATCTTGTTTGTTATTTTTTTGTTGTTGTTTTTTATTTCAACTTTGAAAAACATTTTAGCAAATCTAGTTTTTTTTTTGTTTGTTTGTTTGTTTTTTGTGGGGTTGGAAAATATTTTTGATTGATTGTTTTTGTTTTTATTCTTATTTTTATTTTTCAAACAAATTTTGCTGTTGATGTTATTTGTTTTATCATGCTCATTAGTTGTTTTGTTTTTTTTTCATCATAATTTGTTGAGGTCTTGAATGAGAAATTTCAAATTCTGTTTTCAATCTTTAAAAAAATTGCTGTTTTTTTTTTCAGTTCCGAGGTCTGGGCTTACCAGCTGACCATGTAGGATCAGTGCGCGTGGTCACCATAGATGGAGTGGACAGTGCCCTCTGCTGTGGAACACACATATCTAATCTCTCACATATACAGGCAAGGATTTCTGAGACAAAATAATTATAACAAGATGGTACCTTTGTTATAAATTTCAAAAAGAAAACTACCTCAGTAATAATATATTTTGTGTTTTTGATTTATGCATGCGAAGATAATGAGGACTTACAAAATCACAAAACAATTTTCAATTCGCAAATTGCAAACTTTCATTTTTGGCTTTCATCATGATTTCTGATAATATCATGTACACTCAACAAATTTTTAGCTGGTCTGAACTACCAACTGATATTTAACACTTCAATGTCTTAATCATAAGATTGCTGAGTTTTAACTCTACAATTTTGGTATATTAGTGGAGAGAAGGAGGTGTGGAGAATGAAGATTATTTAATGCATGTTTATGCCATTATTTTATTGAAAATTATGTCTTTACAAGTCAATAAGTCCATTTGTAAGAAATTGTTCTTATGATATCTCATGACAGGCTATCAAGATACTGGGAACAGAGAAAGGCAAGAAAGATAAAACTAACCTGCTTGTTCTGGCTGGCAATCGTCTGCGCCGATATGCAGGCAATAGTTTTGATAGAGAAAAGCAGTTGGCAGGAATCCTTAAGTGAGTCTTGTAATCATATTTACAACCTCCAATATTTGATTAACTCAGTGCCCACTACTTATGAACAGTTATATGGAATAGAAAAAAGAAGGTTGATTATAATTCTCATTATAAATTGTTAAAAACCTTAACCAAATCATAAACAGTGCACACAGTAATATATCGACATAAAAGGGACCAAAATTTTTATGTCAATATAAAGATGTCTCTTAATTTGAATACTTTTTTTTTTAAATTACACTACATGTACATGTACTTTAGCCACATGGTTTTTATACTTAAGGGGAATCAACCACCAGCAGCTTGTAAACTTTTGGTTACTTCCCTTGCTTTGAAAAATTCGATGAATACACTATAGAGTTAGCTTTCCTCTTGCACGTGTACAAACTTTCCCTCTCTTCTCCCCTAGATCTAAATTTAGCCTTTTGGTTCTGCACAGGCAATTGTTGCACTGCAGGCCTGATCAGTGCTAGCCTAGTGCTGACTGACTGAGTGTGCATCCTCTCTTGCTTGAAGTTCAACTTTTCAAGGCCCTATAACACCTTACCATTCAGCCCAGTAGGCCAAGCCCCTCCACTCCCCGTGAACCATTGAATGTGATATACTGCACTATAGGCCCAATGGTCGCACCAGGCTTCACTTCCCCCCTCCCACACCCTTATCCTCCCTCCACAGCAACAAAAGTACCGGTACCAAAGGGATTGCCACTCGCTTTGCAATGTAACACACCTGTATGAGGCATTTTGAGAGAGGCAAAGACCTAGATCAGACTGTTTGGGTTTTTTTTTGTCACCAGCCCTCTTTTGCTTTATTACCTTGGTGCTATCCAAGTTGATGTGAGACAAAAGAAGAGAGAGTGTCGATATAGGGAACTGTAATTATAGACTGCAAATAGGGGAAAAATTTCAGACTCTATAAAGCTTGTTGATATGAGAAAATTTGTATAAAAAAAAAAGCAAAAAAAAAAAAACAGGGTTTTTTCTCTAACTTTTAAGAACTGATGTATTATGTTACATTCTTGTTTTTAATTATTATTATTTTTATTTTTTTTTTGGGGGGGTGGGCAATGTTTTGTTTAATTTTTATGTCTGTAAGTAGTGTTAGGATGTTAAATGTCAAGTTTTGGTAAAAAATTGTGGTGATCATAGGAGTGAGTCTGGCTTTATCTTCACAGAGGTCCAGCAGAGAAGCAATCTGAGTTAGCAGAGAAAGCTGTGAGGGGAATGAAAAACTACCAAAAAGTATGAACTCTGCCCACTAGTTTGTTTAAATCTTTTTAGATTTTTAAAAATTGGAATAAATCAGGGAATAAATTGAAAAGAAAATACGAGGCCATGATATTAGTGGGTCTCCTAAGAATGAAAAAGAATTATGACTGAAACAAAGCATGTTCAAACTAAGAGAATTTCTATAGCAGAGTGAATTTGAATCATCTCTTACAACAATATTGGATGGATTTTTTTGTCACAATATTTTTTTACATTTTAAAACCTGCAGGAATGTATTGAGAATTGAACTCTGGCTACTCTTATAACTAAACAAATTTATTCTGAAATGAAGATTGAATTATTTCGTGCCTCGATCTGATTAGATCTGCAATGCACAACTGAAAGAACTGGCTGCTCTGGAAGTGTCACTCTTTAAGAAGTCTGACCTAAAGGACACAGTCTTTGTGAAACACAGGTAGTAGATCTACTCTTTAATTTAATATAACCAGTAAAATTTGATTCTAAATTCGAGAGAGGTGGGGAATACAATTTTGAATTGTTTCTTTATTATATAGTTAGACTTTGCCCACAGTTATTGCATATCTCTCTCTCTCTCTCTCTCTCTCTCTCTCTCTCTCTCTCTCTCTCTCTCTCTCTCTCTCTCTCTCTCTCTCTCTCTCTCTCTCTCTCTCTCTCTCTCTCTTATTTTAAATTTATGGAAACTGTATTGGAAGGGTTTTTTTTTTTACATTTAATACATTTTTTTTTCAATATTCTTTAAATGAATGAACTTCTGCAGCATTTTTTAATAAAAAAAAAATAAATTAAAAATGTGGAATATTGAAGGAGAAGGAGTAGCTCATGTCCAGAGTAAAGGATGTGAGAAATGAAAAATTTGTTTGCAACTCTATTTTTTGTTACTTTATAAAGTGCTGGAATTCTGGGCTTGTTTTCTTCACTCTTATTTTGGCTTTACCTTTTCTTTTTAAACAGGAAAGATGGTGACAATGATTACATCAGTGTTTTACTGTCTGAGCTTGGAGATGAGGTGAGAAACAGTGGAATAATCTGTTCTAAACAAAACTATGTGTCTCAAAATCAGTCCCCATGAGTCAAACACCGGAAATTTGAATTAAAAAAAAAAAAAAAAGCAGAACAAAAAAAAGATTGATTCCTTTTTTTTTCGATGTCAAAGAAAACTAAAAGTGTATTATATTCTCAGAGAATACTGAAAACAGCCTTGAAATTAACCACTGTGAAGCTATAGAAAGTTTTTACTTTACTTCAGATTTCTTGTGATGGGAAACAATTTCAATTCAAGTCCAGTCCTTGGTTACTTGTAGATTTTCAGTAATTTCCTTTGTTTGTCATTGTAATGGTTTTTACTAGTACTAAATTTTCCTGTTTGGACCTTGATTTAGACATCTTAAATGATGCAATAAATCATTCTTAATATCAGAACAATTTAATTGATCATACCAAATTAGTTTCATATATGAGAACTCAAAAGAGCAGAAGCGAGAAAATAATTATTTTTGTGGGTTTTTTTGTTTTGAATGTACAGAAAGTGCATTCTACTGGATTTAGAACACTTAAATCTTAAGATGAACTAGAGGCAGCACAAAGTTTATGGTAAATGAGTGTTTTATGGCTTTTAAGACATGCACAGTAGGACATGATGATTCATTAACCATAATAGAGAATGTTTGAATACATAGCTTGTAGGGCAAAATTTGACTCAAAATCTGTTATTTTTATGTTATACTATTTCTTTGATAGGTCAAAAGGAATACAGAGGAACACGATTAGATCCAATAGGGATCTCTCAAAATCACAAATTCCTTGAACTCATCAGTTTTCCCCTTTTGGTTCTCTCTTTATTTTTTTTATTTCTGTGATTTTGTTGAACTAATTCAAAATTAAATCACGTTTACATCAAGCAGTCAGTCCTCAATTAGAGAAAGAAAATGTTTGCCTCTTAAGAAATTTGACAGACTGTGACTTTCATCCCATTCGCAGATCTTGGATTTTGATCAAGTGCCGTGCTCTCCAGAGCTGCTGTTATCCTTCAAATAAGCACCCTTGACCTCTCCCTTTAAGTGTTTGTGGACAGGCAGCCCCTCTGCTGCCCATCTTTACTGTAGCTTAGTCCGATGCATCCAGTGCCAGTTGCCTGTCTCTGCCTATGCTAGGTCTACCAGTCACTAAGATTTCAAAGGTGCTGTTTGTAACCAAGATATGCTTGTTACACGGTACAAGACATGGGTAATGATGATACCTGTCTGGGCTCACCCACGGCTTAATCAATCAGTACATGGGTGTGGAAAAAAGCTGGAGGTACTGATCTCTTTATTGACAGTAAGGACGCCAGATAGCTCAAAAGGTAGAATGCTAAAGTGGCAAAAATTAGCGCCGCGTTCAATTCTTTGTCGGGTCCTTATGTGGGATTAGGCCTGGCTTTGTCTTGACAGACATCACTTGTCTAGGTCAAAGATTATTCAGAAACAAGCAACATTGATTGTATTTGAACACAGGCTTTAGACTAAATTTACCCCTACGTAGAAAGAAATTTTTTATCGTGATCTTAATGTAGACCTAGAGCCTAGATCAAGATTAAGAGCTCGAGATCCAATAAGCACTGGAAATTAGAGACAAGGTTTAACATAAAATGAGTTGGGAATGACAGATCGGCTTGTTTGGAGGTGTCGGTCTTCCATCCGCTCTTTGAAATACTAAAGGTAGGAAAAATATGACAAATTGGGTGTCCCCATGACACTCGGAATTGCACTGAAGAAGTCAAGAAAACAGGAAGTCTCTATACGTTGTTAACATACTTCTAAGTGTTCACTAAAACTGTCCCCAACGCAAATCCAGGGCCCAATAGAATTGTTCGAACACGGCTGCCTTGAACATAAAAAAAATTCCCTTATGAATTTGAAGAATATGTGCTCCACTGTAGTCAACCTGAAACAATATTAACTTGTATCAGGGTTTGAGATATATTTACTCTCCTATTTCTCTCTGGTTTTGTCTCTTTAGAATCTTCCCAAGTTGCTCACTGTTGGGGACGAGAAAGAAGGTGGCATGTTTGTGGTGGCTGGACCAGCCCATCTTGTTTCTGAATTAGGGCCAAGGTAATAAACACTTCACATATAACTGACACGATGAACGAAACTTATGCTGTTCGCTAGTCAAAGTAAATTCTTTTAAAATTGAATTTATGTTTTAAATTCACCTGTTTAGTACAAAACTTTTAATTCTCTCAGGATATCTAGAAGCACTGTAATTAGGTTTTTTACTGAGATTTTTAGATTTTACTTTCAAGCGTAATTTTTTTCAAAGATACCCTCTTTAGCCGCTTTACCCAAAAAATTTAAGACACTTTTGAGGATACCAATAAATTTTTCCATTTTTTCATCCAGGAAAATAATACCTTAAAGCTTTCTAAGACAGAGACTCAATGAAAAAAATCTCAGTGTATTTTGGAACTATTCAGTTTTTGCTCTTTCAGCGTCTTTTTAGAGGTTTTCAGAAGTGTCATATTTATTGAGACTTACTTTTTGTTATTTGAATCTTTTTTAACCTGCATCTTCCAGAATCTGTGAACTGTTTGAGGGGAAGGGAGCTCCTAACAAGGCAAATATGTTTCGTGGGAAAGCCAGCAAGTTATCAAACCGAGCAGCAGCTGAGAAGATGATGAGAGACTATATCAGCGGTGCTGGAGACAGATCAAGTCCAGCAGCAAGAGTCGAACCATAATGGTAACCTTGGTTTGCAGAGGTTTAGGGTTTCAGCACTCAATTGGAGATTTTTCATTCTGCAATGTTAACATCTTAAAATGACTCTGTTAAAAAGATGAAACAGTTGTAAAATTCTGCAACAATAGAGTCTCCTGGATTGAAATAAATTTGATATATTAAGGGAGGTGGGTAAAAATAGAAAAGAGAGAGAGATTGAGAGTGACAGAAGCAAAGACAGAGAGATAAAAAGATATAGAAAGACTGAAAGACACATGTACAAATCTGTAGGTATTATTAAGAACAGTTTAAAAAGATTCCTCTAGTTGCAACTGTCAAGCAAAATCTCAGTGGTCAATCAAGAGCAAGATTATGTCTCAATGATTCAAGATTAAAGAACGATTTTGCTTCTTCTGGATGATTTAATCTCTATGAAATAATTTAATTCAACTATTTTCATTTTTGTTTTTTTTAATGGAGGTAAGATTGAATAATCCAATAAACTAATTTTGCTCATGATTGTTATATTAGGTATCAGTGTCAGCAAAGTTAATGTGTTTTAAGTACATCAAAACTAGAACAAAATAATGGATGTATAGTAACTTGTCCATTGTGATATGTAATTACAAGTTACATAAGGTGGTTGATAATTGATAATTATAAATGAATGCAAAAACGCTTTTATTTAAACTGATGATGCTTTGAGAGAACCAGTATACACAGAGCATTCACATCAATAAAGGATAATAATCAGATTGTCTAATAAGATTGTGGTGCTTAAAGAAATAAAGAACATGTTGAACTTTGTCATATAGCCTACTCTAGGGTAAGACACTGGATTGTTCCCTTTGATTCTTCATTATTGCACTATTTTATCAATAAAATCTGTGATTATATTTTTTTTATATTTGTTTTGAGGTGATTTTTTTGCTTTTGGTTGTTTTAGTTTGTTTTTTTGTTGTTTTTTTTTTTTTTTGGGGGGGGGGGGGTGTAAGTTGATTATTTTTAATGGAGCAACTGTGATCGGAAACGGCACTATCAAACAAGGCTCCTCTCAAAAGAGCTTCATAATTTCAAATTAAATTTTCAAATTTCAAATTGACTAGAACATACTTTAAAAAATTTATTTCCTCTGGCTCAATATTGAGAAAATAAATCAGCAAGAATGTATTCCAATGCTGACTAAATCAACTTATACATGTTAAAATATACTGCAATGTATGTTTGAGGAGATTTTCAACCTTCTTAATTTTATTATGGCAAGGTCACTGAAAATCTGAAAATGGAACTTGGAATCTGTATTCATATATGTCCCTATGAAAATGAATTGATCACACAGGCTTTTTTTTTACTGCTGACCAAAAAAAAAATTGCTTTAACATAAACGAAAGTTATATAGGCAAGGATTGATGTAAAAAGGCATTTTTTAGGAAATGATTGAAATAAGACAAAACTTGTGTTCGAAAAGACTCGAAGGAGACAAAACTTAAGACGTAAATGATTAAAGGATTGAAAAACAAAACAAATGCTTTGCGGGTAAGGATTGAAGAAATAAGACAAAATTTGTGAATGCTAGAGTTATAGGAAATGTATGAAATGTATTGCAAAAATCAATACTAATAGGCAAAAACTTTTATTCAATTCAGCTTGATCATTTTGCAATGTTTTTTATTTGTTTGGTTTTTTTTGTTGCCTGCACAAATTTTTCCTACCATCATAACTCAGCCAAAACAATATATTTTCAGCAACAAAATCTGACAGCGTAGAAACTTATTAATGCGAAACCATTTCATCTTCCATCTCAAAATGGGAGCGAGATAAAACACAATAGAAAAGCAGGCTGTAGGATGGAGAGAAAAAAAAGCAGAACCAGGTCTCCCTTTCTTAACTTAATACTGAACATTTCGTTTGTTTTCTGGGCTAAAAACTCTCTATGGTCTAGGTCTAAATCGTCGATTTCACAGGCGTGTGATTCCAAAATAGGAGGAAGTAATAGTCGTGAAGGTAGTAGCTGAAGTAGTACAACAAGTAGGAGTAGGAGTAGTTGTAAAAGTAGCAGTAGTAGTAATAGTAGTAACAAGTAGTAGTAGTAGTAACAGAAGTAGTAGCAGTAGCAGTAGTAGTAGTAGTAGTAGTAGTAATAGTAGTAGTAGTTGTGGTGGTGGCAGTAGTAGTAGTAATCAATCAATCAGGTGCCTTGTTCTTGAGCGTAGGCGATCATGATCTTCCACGCACCTCTATCCTTCGTTACTTTTAGTGTCTAGTAGTTCGCTAGTTCTGAATAGAGAGAGAGTATAATTATGGAACATAAAGGGAAATACATCGCTCTAGCATGTTTTTGGGTTCAACTCCACACGAATATAAAAGCATAATGAATAATTAACGTTAAGCCTTTTTCAACGATGCAAAATTAATAGGTTGCAAATGCAGCGCATACCTCACGGTATTAATATTTTACTTAAATCGTTAATTATGACATAGGCTATTGAATTAAATAAGTTAAGACTGTGTTGTTTAGTGGTGAACATTAGAATCAACGTTCAATGAACCCAAATTTGTTTGGTAAGTAGGGGCGGGGGAACAAAAAGCTTTAAGGTTCAATTAACAGTTCAAAGGGCTGCCAAAAGTCGGCAGTTGTTAATTTTTCCTCCAGGTTTGTATAGTCGTTAATCTTAATAATTACGGCGGGAGAGAAGGTTGTGTTTATTAACCAAAGAAAAAAAAGGGGGATGGGGGTACAAGAGAAAAAAAGAAGAATAGTGAGTATGGGAAAAATGGAGTGCTTGTAATGTTCGAATAGGCGCTGTATTCAGGTAAACAGAGTTTGAGAGCCATAGACCGACATATATATATATATATATATATAGAGAGAGAGAGAGAGAGAGAGGAGTTGTGTACAAGCTTAAATCGTCACGTGAGATGAAAAGCCGAGAAAATTACTGTGTGCGTTCTAGCTTATGAAATTAATGTAAACAAAGGGTTGCTGGGAAATGAAAGCAATGTCTCTCCTTGCTCTGCCAATCATGAGAGAGCAAAGTTTTATAATTAGGCAGAGTCTACTTGTCGTATATGCGTGTACTATGATTCTGAACTGTTAAACTAAGACTGGTTAGATGGGAACCAAGAACCCCTTAGTGGCAGATCCAAGCTTTACCGACTGGTCTATCTAGCACTGGTTGATCATCACATGACACCAACCAATGATGAAGGCTTTGGCTGGAGGAGATGACTGTCAGACTTACTGTGTCTTAGGGTTTTCAATTATGCCTTCATTTCAACAAAGCAGCGCTACAATGATTTATTTGTCTAGGTAACATTCGGGACGAATATGTTCAAAACAGTTTCTCTCAGTCATTCCATGCATTGACATTGTTCAAGTTTGTTGTATTTTTTTTTTTTTTTTTTTTTTGAGGGGGGGGTTCACGATTGGCTAAAATCCATCTCTAGCAAGTTTTACAATCCTTCGTCATTGATTATGAGTATTTATTGTTTAATATCGTGTTTCTTCCAAACAAAGCAATGTCGAAAAGAAAAGATGCCATGTATTCAAGTACTCGGCATGGCTCGAATTCACCTTTCATTGATCCTACACTAATAGTGGCGAGTGTTTTATGACCCTGCCACCGGAACGGTTCAGTATGAGCGTGGTTCCAGTCTCTTTATTCTTGTGGCTCCAATCTTTTTATTCTTGTGGCTCCAGTCTCTTTATTCTTGTGGCTCCAGTCTCTCTATTCTTGTGGCTCCAGTCTCTTTATTCTTGTGGCTCCAGTCCCTTTATTCTTGTGGTTCCAGTCTCTTTATTCTTGTAGCTCCAGTCTCTTTATTCTTGTGGCTCCAGTCTCTCTATTCTTGTGGCTCCAGTCTCTTTATTCTTGTGGCTCCAGTCTCTTTATTCTTGTGGTTCCAGTCTCTCTATTCTTGTGGCTCCAGTCTCTTTATTCTTGTGGCTCCAGTCCCTTTATTCTTGTGGTTCCAGTCTCTTTATTCTTGTGGCTCCAGTCTCTTTATTCTTGTGGCTCCAGTCTCTTTATTCTTGTGGTTCCAGTCTCTTTATTCTTGTGGCTCCAGTCGCTTTATTCTTGTGGCTCCAGTCTCTTTATTCTTGTGGTTCCAGTCTCTTTATTCTTGTGGCTCCAGTCGCTTTATTCTTGTGGCTCCAGTCGTTTTATTCTTGTGGTTCCAGTCTCTTTATTCTTGTGGCTCCAGTCGCTTTATTCTTGTGGCTCCAGTCTCTTTATTCTTGTGGTTCCAGTCTCTTTATTCTTGTGGCTCCAGTCGCTTAATTCTTGTGGTTTCAGTCTCTTTATTCTTGTGGTTCCAGTCTCTTTACTCTTGTGGCTCCAGTCTCTTTATTCTTGTGGCCCCAGTCGCTTTATTCTTGTGGCTCCAGTCGCTTTATTCTTGTGGTTCCAGTCCCTTTCTTCTTGTGGCTCCAGTCGCTTTATTCTTGTGGCTCCAGTCTCTTTATTCTTGTGGTTCCAGTCTCGTTATTCTTGTGGCTCCAGTCGCTTTATTCTTGTGGTTCCAGTCTCTTTATTCTTGTGGCTCCAGTCGCTTAAATTCTTGTGGTTTCAGTCTCTTTATTCTTGTGGTTCCAGTCTCTTTATTCTTGTGGCTCCAGTCTCTTTATTCTTGTGGCTCCAGTCGCTTTATTCTTGTGGCTCCAGTCGCTTTATTCTTGTGGTTCCAGTCTCTTTATTCTTGTGGTTCCAGTCTCTTTATTCTTGTGGTTTCAGTCTCTTTATTCTTGTGGCTCTAGTCGTTTTATTCTTGTGGCTCCAGTCTCTTTATTCTTGTGGTTCCAGTCTCTTTATTCTTGTGGCTTCAGTCGCTTTATTCT